>APFE030485540.1:25516-39916 GCA_000404065.3 Pinus taeda
AAACTCTAAGTGACCAAGAGTGAGAGAGAGAGAGAAAATAATGAGAGATATCCAAACTTGAACTAAAAAAAGGTTACCAACTGATCCTCAAAAGCCTTTTTATGAATGAGGCCTCTAATTTCTTCATTTTCCATTATTTTCCTTCAATTTCCTCCTCACATGCAACATGTGACCTTTCAACTTACTTTTCTCCTAATTTCCTTTATTTTCATTAATAAATGTGCCAAAAATGTCAGTTTTCCTTTTAGTGTCTTTGCCTTTGCCAATTTCCTTAGTAAAAAACACACATCCAGTGATGCCCAATAAGATATCTTTTCCCAACATTCAGCTTCGAATAAGTGTCCCTTAACATGGCCTTATTTTGCCTTTATTAACTTTTATTACATGAAATTTTCACCAGGGTTGTTACAGCTTCGGCCCCTGATAGTTGTTCGGCTCCCTTCACTGTCATTCTGACCTTTCCCACCAGGTATTTCCCCCTGATGAAAGATTCCTCATTAGAGTCCAGTGGTTTTCACAGACATAACCTTCACTCCTTTTCCAAGTATCCTATAGGTCTCAACGAGGGTCTAGTTATATCGTTATCTCCGAAGATTGTAAAAGATGGTAGAGGCAGACAATCTCATATGTCCAAAGTTATCCATAATGTTGGTTTGGACGTTGCCAAAGGAATGAAACTTTCCATTGACAGGGTTCTTAGAGCAAGAAGAAATCGGATTTGGTTACCAAATGAATTGGCTCTCCTTTAACTGCATAGAGTTGGCTAGCCCTGGAAAAACATTAGCCCTAGGATGATTAATCACGTCTGAAAAATGGATGTAATATTTATTCGAGAGACATTAGGGCATAGTGAACTAATTATATCAATTCTTGAAGCTATGAATCCAGGGTGGATTTTACATGGCCTTGATGTAATAGGGTGCTCGAGAGGTATGGATTTGGGGATCAATGGTCGAACAATGAAATTTCTGAATATTTGGGGTCGGGTAGGAGCGATAGTTGCATACGTATCTTCAGAAGAAATTGGTATGGAATTTCACCTGATCGGTATCTATGGCCCATGTCACAGCAGAGTGGAATTCTGGGAGGAACTCATGAGTGCAACTTTCATGCAAGAGGACAATATCATCCTCGGGGGCGATTTAAACTTCTCCCTGGGACTCGCCGAATCTTAGGGTCACAACGCACATGTAGACTCACTCTATGAATTTTTTGAACATATGATCAAATCCAACAATCTCATTGATATTGAATCTGCGCATATAATTCTGACTTGGAGAAATCGCAAAATTGGTAATGCCTCATTGCCCAGACACTTTGATAGATTTCTCATAAAAGGAATCACTGATTGAGAAGTTTAACCTGGTTAGACAGTGGGTCGGATTAGGGGGAATATATGATCATTCTCCTATGTTTTTGGAAATTGTTGGACAGACCCTCAATCCATGTGCTCCATTCAAGTTCAACTCAAACTAGCTCGACATCGAAGAATTTCACGTTTTGGTTAAATCAGAGTGGAAGGTTTGGAATCCTTCTATTAATACCTCTCCGGTAGAGCATCTCACACAGAACCTTTAGCACCTTAAGAAAAAGACCATTGATTGGGAAAAGGCTAAGAAGAAAAAAGATGAAGAAGCCCTCAGCAAAATTGAAGAAGAATTAGCTATCTTAGAGGACCATGTCAATGGTGGTTTTGTATCTTTAGAATCAAAACAACACGTCATGAAGCTAAAGGCGGAAAAAATCAAGTTGCTAAGAGGTAAAGAAGAATTGTGGATACTTAGAAGTAGAGCTATATGGATGCAATCTGGAGACGACAATACCAAATTTTTCCAGCAATACGCGAGAGGAAGAATCCATTAACACTATTTGGTCTCTTGAAGATGAGGATGGTAATCCTGCACAGACATTCTGAACTCTAGCTAACCTTGGGACATAGCATTTTCGCAATCTATTTAAAGCCCAACAGGGGGTTACACAAGCAGAAATCATCAAGGTTGCTAGATTTTTCCAGAGATTCGTCAATGAAGAAGACAATGAAGACCTATTCACATCAGTCACAATGGGTGAATTGGAAGTTGTATTAAAATGGTTCAAGAAAGATAAACGTCCTGGGCCAGATGGATGGCCAATTGAATTCTACCTCACTTTCTTCGAATTAATTGCTAATGACCTTGCTAGTGTCATTGAAGAATGTAGAAAGAAGGGAGGATGTATGATACCTTTAATGCCACCTTCATTGCATTGATCCCCAAGTCTGATAATCCAGTCATCTATGATGATTTTAGGCCCATTTCATTATGTAATTATATAAACAAAATCATCGCCAAAATCATAGCCAACAGAATCAAGCCCATCCTATCCCGACACATATCCATGGAACAATTTGCTTTCTTAGAAAATATTCAAATCCACGAAGCTATTGGTATCTCCCAGGAGGGACTTCATTCCATCAAAGTTAAGAAACTTAAAGGAATGGTTATGAAAATTGTTTTATCTAAATCTTTCGATAGGACAAGCTGATTATATCTTCGCATGCTACTAACACATGTGGGTTTCCATAATAAATTTATCAATTGGATCATGTTTTGTGTATCCTCAACCTCCTACGGCATCCTTATCAATGGATCGGCAACAAATTTATTTCATGTTGAACAAGGTCTCAGGAAAGGATTTCCATTATCCCCTTTTCTCTTTTTGTTGACTATGGAAGGTTTGAGCAAACTGATTTTTATTGAGAGGGAGCGTGGGTGATTTAAGGGGATCAAGATTGCATCAAACATAATTTTGTCTCACCTTATATTTTTTTATGATGTCCTCATATTCATGAATGGTGTTATTAGTGATTCATCTATCTTCTCCATCATTCTCAATATTTTTTGTAAAGCAAAAGAATGGCAACCAATCAAATGAAATCCACATTATCTCATGTTGAATGTTCTCCACATGAAATTGATTATGCCACCCAAAGTTTTCCATTCAAGCTGTTAGAATTCGAACAAGAGTTGAAATACCTTGGCTTTCGACTCAAACCAAATAATTACAAAATAGTAGATTGGTCATGGTCAATTGCTAAGATTGAAAGCAGACTGAAAGTTTGGCATCATAATGGTTGTGTAGGGTTGGGCGACTGATCCTTGTCAAAACTGTCTTAGAATCCATTCCAGTATATTGTATGTATTTATCTTAGATACTAAAAGGAATCCTTCACAGACTTCAGCAAATTTGTTGCATATTTTTATGGAAAGGGAATAAAGAAGGAAAACCATTTGCACGGATGAGATGGGAGCAAATAGCTTTGCCCAAAAAATGGGGAGGATGGGGTGTGAAAAATCTTCCCAACTTCTCAAAAGCATTGGCTGCCAAAATGGGATGGCACCTTATTTCCACAAACAACCTATGGCAACAAGTGGTCACTCAAAAATACATATCCCCCCTGTAGGTCGAGGAATGGATCAGACTACCTAGCTGAAATAGAACAGAGATATCCTCCATGTGGTGAGTGGTCTTAAATTATTTCAATTAAATAAAGGTTGGTCTGGCATGGAGTGTAGGGACTAGAGATTGGGTTCACCTTGGATTAGATGCATGGTTAAGTAGTGGTAATGCACATGTCCTCCCTCATGATATGTTGCAATTTCTCTTGGAAGTGAGCTACTGAACCTTAAAGCAAATTGTGGATCATGCAAACACTACTCTATTGAGTCATAGTTGGAAGTCAGCACATGATCTCCAAATCCCAGAACAATGGCATCAGGACTGGAATATATACACCAATGACCTCATAGAAGCTCATATCAAAATCCAAGAGAAGGAGGATGAACTCATTTGGACCCTTGCCCCCCATGTCATATACACACCAAAAGACAGTTACCTTTTCATATGTGTAGAAAAATAACCAAATAATAGTATTTGCTGGTGGAAGTTGATCTGGAAACTCAAAGGTAACCCTAGAACAAAGTTATTTATGAGGTGTTTTTTAAGGAACAAGGTTCCTATTGGCGATAACCTTCAACGTCAATCCTTTCAAGGTCCAACCTGGTGCGCATTATGTAAGGAGAACGTTGAATCTATCAACCATATTTTTCTTGAGTGTCCTATCACTGTTCATCTATGGAACCAAATTGATCATTCGTTGGATATTAATATCAGGTGGCAAGGTCAATCAGTATCAGAAGCTTGGGAAATCTGGTGGAATCAAGCGTACCCATCTAAACTCTGGAATTTTCTCCATTTGGTCTGTTGGGCCATTTGGTTGGGCAGGAACAAAAAAGTATTTTTAGACAAAGACCAGAACTAGTTACTCACTAGCTCCCATACAATGGCTACATATCATCTGGTCCTCGAAGATGATCAACATCAGAAGACCATGAACATTATCGTTGAAGTCATAGACAAATCCATTCTTTGGGCCTATTTTGATGATTTTGCTTGACCAGAAGGTTGTGGTGGTGGGGCCATTCTGTTCTTAAGTGAAAATCATATTTTCAAACTTAAAATTGGATTAGGGAGAGGCACAAACAATTATGCAAAATTAAATAGCCTTAGATTATTACTTATATTCTCCCTAGAAAAGGGTTGTCGACAACTTCAGGTATATGGGGATTCAAAAATCATCATCAAATGGATCAACCAAGAAGCATCTTGTCACGTACAAACACTCGGAAATCAGTTGGATGAAGTTATGTATTTAAAATCACATTTTGACTTGATTACATACCAACACATCTATAGGGAAAGGAACTAGATTGTCGACAGCTTATCTAAAGAAGTTACAGAGCAACATTTGGGTACATGGTTGATACAGGAGCAGAGGCATTAGGATCACTATCAGTACTATCACAGGCCTTTCATCTAAGCTTTGGATCTAGCAGCCATATTATCTTTTGAGGACTATAGCCAAGACATTTTTTTATATTTTCTGCAGTTAACTTATATATGTTATTTTTCTTTGTTGTATATATTTCACAACTACTTATATGCAGTATGATACTTACTGAACTCTATGATGAAGTGGAAAATGTGGCCACTATTTTTTAGATATGCTCCATTGTAGCATCTACAACATGTAATTTTCAATATTATATATAATGGAAATTACGATTTTTCCTTGGGGCAAAATATTATATATGTTATATTTAGATATAGATATGTATTCAATAATTGTATTTACAAAATAAAAGTAAAATACATTTTTTTACATATTTAAGCCTAGGCGGTGAAAATCAATCAATCTTTGAACAAGTGTCATTTTCAAACCGTAAGTCCAAATTCAACGAATTTTGAGTCATTGGGAAGCGGGAGAGAAACCACACACAATGAAGTGATCAAAGTGGAAAACCAATTAAAATGAAAATCTTGTCAAATAAATAAAATGAAAACATTGAAGGGTGATTTGTCCAAAATTTACATGGAGGGTCCCCATATCGTTTGTAAAATCTTATTGGGGGGTTGTGGCCATAACACCCCATTTTGTTCCATTGTTGTGGTGTATACAAGGTTATAGCTCTTCCTTTTAGCACAAGCCAAAATAAGAGAATACCTCCCAATGGACTATCAAGCTTCCACAACTTATTGAACCACCACTAACTTGGAGTACCACCAAGATTTTAGATATCCCAGTATCCTAACTTAGCCTTGTATTTCCATGCAAAGTTGTTGTAGTACCATGTTATTTCATCCTCCCAATCGATAATTAAATGTGAGCTTTATTGAGTTCAGTCCTATGGTGTGTCCAATGATGTTTCAAATGTGCTTCAAAATCCAAGTCCTCTACATTTAACCACTGTTGGCTTCAAATTGATGAGTGAGCAACAACACACAAATTTTTGAGCATATATCAACCCATCTCTCAAAGTTGAGCCACAAGATCCTCAAGGAGGAACATTTTATCAACACAACCTACTATAACATCAATCTTTATTCTAACTTGAGAACTTGAACCAATCCGGGCTAGAATCTATCCAATAATAGGAAAAGCAAGTGGCATTTCCCACCATTGGTTTGAGATGTTGTTATGTACCATGCACCACAAAAAATGATAAGAAGTGATTATAGTTCACTTCGAGGGGAAAAAAACCCTTTTACGATGAATACAATGTATAAGATAAGTTATGATGATCCTAAGAGTATGTATCCTTAGTATATATATATAGGAGAGAAAATGTACAATTATAGTAAAGCAAGACCATGAAAGGTTCTAGCCTATAAAATGCAATCACTCAATTTACAGGACTTAATAAGGGGTTTTAGGGTTAACATGGAGCTTATATATGGCTTACCATGTCCTCCCCTTCAAACAAGTGTTGTCCTTAACACTTGACTATATATGGATGTTTTTGCAAAAACATCTCATCTTTCCATGTCGCCTCCAATGAGGTCATCTTGAAAGGATTTCGTTGCAAACTCATCTGAACTCACATGGAAAACTCTCCATTCTCCAATAATAATTTCTTTCAAATTCTCATTCTCCATCAAATGGGAGTTAAACTTGGATGAGAAAGAGGTTTACACTATATCATATTGTAGGTGAAGAAGAATTTGGGAATGATTTGAGGTAACTTCAACCCCCACAAAGGATTTTATACACAAGATATTTAGAAATTTATCAGAGACAACAACTAAATCTAGCCCATTGAGTGAAGCCTCCCTACTAATCCTACCATTTCTCCAATTGGGAATTAGATCCACTGGCTCTACATTGACCAACTTCTCTTAAAAAGGGTATTTGAAAAACTCAAATAAAGCATACGATCTACCTTCCTTTTCTTCTATCTCAACACCATATTCATGTATCCTTGACATATTATGTACATACTAGGGAAATTTTTCTCACTCCAAGAGAATTTTCTCTCACTCTAAGAGGTTCAACCAATGGTCCTTGATGTTATGGAAAGGCTTATAAGCATTCACAAAGTTAATATCCTTGTCAATATATTGAATAAAAAGATATAAAATGATAGTTAAATATGAGAAAATATGGTTTCTAAGGCTACAGTGTGCAAACCATCCCACATCTAATAGTCCAAACCTTTGATCACCTATAGAAACAAAATGTCATCTAGAAATCAATTTGTAGATGCCTAATTACTTTCTCTTTAGGCATTGTTCCCTAAGTGAAAAGAACCTTTGAGAAATGTTATCAAATAGTGTCTGGAGGAATCTTTTCCTGTGGGATGCCCCTAGTACCCTTATATTCTAAGATAAAACTTTTTCTTCTTTTGAGTGTCTTTCCCCACTCTAAGAGAAGCTTTAATGGATTGTTGGTGATAGGCTTAAATAATGTACAAGAAAATCCCTACTTTAAATTTCAATTCAGGATAATAAGCTTTAAAAAAATTGTGCACTATATACACATTTTTGAAACCTAAATTCTTAAGCCTTATTTACTTACAAAAAATGTATACACCATGAACAGATTTTATATACATAATTGATGGAAAACTAGAAGACATATTACGATGCATATTGTGTAACTAAAAAAATAAATAACACGTGCAACTCTAAAACTAATCTATTAACTTGAAAACTAGCTTCAAGAAAAGTAATTATCTATTACTACATAAATTAATTATAGGAAATAAGATTACAGTCATTGATAAATAAATTCAAGAAATGAACTATAATAATGTTACAATAAATAAATTCAAGAAATGAACTATAATAATGTTACAATGGTTAGCTACAACTCGTGTTATAAAAACAAATTACAACTATAATAAATCTAAGTTAAAATTAATTGCAGCTACAACAATTAAGAGAAAAACTAACTACAATCATTGACTTATCTTGAAATTACACAATCTTGCTAAAGAAATCTCTCTTAAGATGAAATATTTCCTAAACACACTAGAAACTAAAAACTGTTATGAGTATACTTTATAGAAAATATACACATATAACCAAATAAATACACAAGATAGAAAGAAAATGAAAAGAAAATTGAGTCACCATGGTTATCATGAGTGGCCCTTGCTCTATAGTTATTGTGATCAAACGAGTACATGCTCAACTACTTATACAAAAATTCATAGCTAGTATTTAGATATAGAAAAGTGATAAAAACATTCAAACCCTTTCTAGTTCTCTTCTATATTTTATAAAAAACTATTAATAATAGTGTAACTAATTCACTAACTTCAAATGGTTATTTCCTTGCATGAAGAAAAGCAATTGTTTTTCGGTTCAAAATCAAGATATCAACTACCAAACTGTTTGAACTAACTACAAAAAAAAAAATCCTATATTTAGGCCGAGTAAGCTAAATGATCTTATGATGACATTGAAAAAATTATGTTAGGATAATGTGGTGAAAACAATTTATGGTAAAATAAAATATTTACAAAATCATATCACGCTATTATTGAAAAAAATTATGCAACAATGTTTTTGTTGGAGTGGGGGAGGGTCGGTTGAACACTATCTGCCTCCATTGTTTCTCAATCCGCCAAGGTTTCTCCTTGCAAGTGCAACTGGTGGTCGTTGTTGCGGAGCAGGGGTTATGGTGTGTTGGGGCTTCAACGTTTAATGTTGTCACATGTGTTGTGTTATATGCGTGGGGTTTCTCCTGCTCAGGTTTCTGTCGTCGTTTGTTTCCTTGCTTCACATGGTATTCAACTTCTTCTTCATGTGTCTCTGGTCTCCAACTTTGGAGTTGTCGTCGGACGCAGTGGCCCTTTTAGCCTAATTATTGTTGCTCTTCCCCGGGATTTTCCTCTGCTTTTGCGGTTCCGTTGGGCTCTTTTGCCTTGTTTTTTCTGCAACCCTGTCTACCGGCTTATTGCATCGGCTACCTGTGCCTAGGTTTCTTAGCTTTTTGTAGGTGATTTTTTTCCATGGTTGTGTGTATGCGCCTTTGTGTCTCAAGGTTGTTCGCAGGCTTCGTTGCCTTTCTAGGGTTATTGGCCTTGTTCTTTCACATTTTTTTGTTGGGGTTTCCATACTGTTTAGTAATGTTTAATGCCTATTTTAAGGGTTTTGACAAATACTCCCTTCAGGTTTTTTCTTCGGCGGACCTCTGTCCCATTGATTTTTTCTTTAGCCTCGGGTCTTCAGCCCCTAGGGTTTCAGATGGATTATAATGTTTTCTTCCTTGGCTATCAACCGATAATTGCTTCCAAAAATGCGCTTGCGTATATCCCAAATGTATTTTTCTTGTCTTTAATGAATAAAAATACACGTCCTTTTTCTACCAGGGAAAAAACAATGTTTTTGTTCCTCTCCAACTATGCATCTACAAAAAAATTTCTATAACAATTTTCATTCTTAATTGGATGGCTAAATGTTGGTGAAAGACTTTTCAACCGTTGTTGCTAATAACAAGTAATTGCTAACTAGAGATCCTACAACATCTCTTCCATGAAGTAATTCCTAACTAGAAATCCTACAACATCTCTTCCAGGATGGGGTGTCATGTTTGAACCTGCAAAACACACCAAAGCATATACTTTTGTTAATTTTTTGTTAAAAGACGCAGTCCTTCACACATAATCCAACCAAGTTAAGTATGGTATGAAAATGTCAGAAATCAAGGTACAATGAAAAAATGGAGGGAAAACATTGAATTTTAAGTGAAAATGGTGGTTTAATGTACAAATTAAGGAGGGTGATAACAAAACTCATCAGTTAGCGTCCTAAATGAACCTCTACCTTTTCTTGTGCCTTTGTATTTGGGATACAAGTTTTTTATCCTCAAGGCATCTTTTGTAAATTAGGATCAAGGACAATTTCCATTACACCTACTAAATATTTTAAATTTCCACAGTCTAGTTTATGAGTTCCATTCCTACATAAATAACTTCTCTAAATTGAGGAACCAAATGATTCTTGATTAAGGGAACTATGTATGTCAAACTTTCCTTTGAGGGTATGATCTTTTCCTTCTTCGTTATACCACTTTGGGTGACAATTAATTTTACTATCCAATCCATCCTTATGACATAAAATCTCCATATATTCCTCCTTATGTTAGCTAAAGGTTCAAATTATCAATGTTCATGGCTCCAACAAAAATACAATTGTTTCCTATAAATTATGGGAAAGATATGGAAGCCTCTTTGCCACCTCTTTTCCTTTCCAATAATTCTTTTCTTGTGACCCACAAAATACTCAATATCTTGCCCCAAAATTTGAACCTCGATAGGAACTATTGTTGCTCTCTCCTATATTACATTGTCATTTATACCCTTGTAAAGATATTATACATGATTATGATTGGAGCATGATTCTTTCTTTGAGTTGTGGTGTTTATTTAAGAAAAAATCTCATGAAAAGCCATTTCCAAAATTACTATGGGAATGTGTTGAGAGTTGGATTCTCAAATCTCAATACTAGAAATTAAACCCAAGTGAAAAGCTCAATTAGGCCCTTCCTTGTTAGGTATGCAATAATCATCTAGGTTAATGGTTCAACAACTATTCGATTAACTTTATAAGTTAGTTCAAAAGTTTATTTTTATTAATTTTATGTATTTTCTAATTTATATGATTGATGAAATAAATAAAATTAATCTAAGACATTTGCTACTAAAGGTAACCTCTAGGAACAATAAATGAAAATATTTTGTGGCTTTAAATTCTTTCATAAATAATTTTGCTAAGAGTTGTTACTACGAATTAATATTTAGGACAACATATTAATCTAATGTAGAGAGGAAATTATAATAAGATAACACTTCAAAATAATTCCATAGTATTCCAACAACTAGATAAATTTTTTAATACATAATAAAGCATATACATTTAATAAAATAATAAACAACAATTCATTCAATTATATAAGATAGCTTAGCAAATTGAAATCCTTACTAGAAGCATACAACATTAATTTAATGGTAGAATAATCTACAAATCAAAAAAATGCACAACAATATTTAGCAAAAAGCATCACTTAACTCCAATAGAGATCATAAATTAAGATTGAAATAATTAACTGCTACAATCATTTCAGTCACCTCACAACAATAGGACCCTTTCTAGGAGGTTAACTTATTTAAAATAAAACTATTCTAATTATGGAATATAACAAAACAACCATGCAAAAAGTCATGCAAACAACTCATTTGCCACATCTCTAATGAACTGGAAGTTGCAACTCATGCATGCATAACATTTTATTTTCCTCATTACTTAAAATAAATTGCCCCACAATCTATGATGTGTAAACAAATGTACCTCTTTTAGTAACTCTGAGGTGGGGGTCCTACACTTCAAATCTTGGTTTGACTTTCTATTTTGGACACATAAACTCTAGTTGAGTCATCCTTTCAACTTAAGTGATCATATTATTCTAAAAGTAGTTGCATGACAAGGAAGAACTTTCTTGATTTCTCTCGCACCTTTGCCTACCCTCATTTTACACATTCCAAGATGTCTTCAACTAATGAGAATCCTTCATATTAGTACAATCCCCTTCACCATGTCGGTAACTAGGTATTATTATCATAAGATATATAAAAAAAATGGACATCAAATCTTATTAAAAACATTCACTAAATACAAGAAATCCATGACATCATAACAAGGTATTCAAATTTAGTTCTTTTAGTCTAATCTGCTTTCATAGGTTTTGACATCACATGAACCTAAAACAAACAACACCAAATTATCATACATGTATCTAGCAAAGTTGTAAATCTCAAAAATCCCTTTCCAATGGTATAAGGCACACCCAAAACATAGATGGGATTGAGAGTTATCATGAAAATAAGACATATGGAAACACACAATGAGAATGGTGTGCTCTATATGCAAAACTACCATTTTAATGAGAATTATATTGCTAAAAATCCATATTTATTCGTAAAAAACATGAAAAAACACCCCAAAATGCAAAAGTGTGATGCAACATCACCATTTTTTCATTTCAAAGTTAAGTTCCAACATTTTTCAACCATGAAATTAAAAAACCAAATATAATAACCACGAAAAACATGAAAAAACATCCCAAAGTGCAAAAGTAGCTATGTAACATCACTCTCAAAGACAAAATATCATGACTCTGAAAAACCTTAAAATTCAACAACTAATTCGAATAGTGGTTCTACCAAATCAAAGAATGGTTATAATTTGAAGGTTAGAATTATAACACATTTGAAATCGTAGTGTAAGACAACTTGACCCCATTTTCAATGGGGCATTGAAATTGCAACATTTTTTTAATTATAGCTTATAAAATCGTCACTAGTAAAAAAGGCAGCATAATGTAGATTTAACAAGAATAAAATGAAAAAATAAAAATGGAAGTTTTATTTATTTTTAACAAAAATCAAATTAAATACTTAAAAGAAAAGTCTAAAAAAAACAATTAAAAATTATTAAAAACCAAACATTTTAATAAATAAATAATTAAATAATAATAAAAGGAAATGAAATAAATTATTTATGTCTTGCTCTCTATATATATATATATTTATTATATATAATGTTTATAGGTATTGCCTTCTAAATAGAAGCGTACTTGAAATTTTTGAAAAACTTAAGTCGATCGTTCACTGGGAAGACCAAACCATAACCAAAATTTTACTCTTCATAGAGAGCCATAGAATATCAAAGTATTACAAAACAAAAACTAATTAAACAAGGACTAAAAGGAGGGCCTATTCGGCCTTGAAAATAAATAGTAGAAGCAGGAAACGAGGAAACTAGAGACGTATCAGGAAATTAATTGGATAGGTCAAAATCTATAATTACGACCTAGATGGGTTCCTTGTTGTTTCTTGAAATGCCTCCAACCAGGGGTGGGATGCCAAGGCATTTCTCTATGCATTCCAACCTTTGATCCAAATCCTTCGTGTGACAATGCAAGTGCTCCATAGAATGGAGGGTATCTACTTGTTGTAGCAGCTACAATAATTGGCACTAGAAAGAGGGCCAGGTGACAAGCTAAGCCCTTGGAACCTGCAGTTTAGTTTCATATTTGTAAATGGCTCCATCTGGAATCTCTATCCTTGGGTGTTTTTCTAAACACGTAAATCTTTCAGTGCCCGTGGAGATAGTCTATCACTTGTCACAGTGGGAATTTGATGGAGAGGGTCGAACAACAATTTTGGGACATATGCTTCAAGTTCTGTAGTTCTACCACTCTAACAAAATGCAACGCAAACTGATGTTATTGGCAATTTTTTTACCCTCGCACTTGAAGGTTGCTTCAAGTAATGGTGCTACACGTTGCCAGCAACTTCCATCCATTCATTCAAGCAACTCCTCTGTAAGCTCCGACAGACCTTCAACAGGTATGATTTTCAAGATGTTTTTAAAAGGATAAATAAGCTTAGAATGACACCTAAAGAATCCCTAGAAGACTTTTCTACTAGGTTTGTTCATCTTTGTTGTGAATTGCCAAAGAGATATGTTGATTGGATGTATTTGAGTGAGAAATTTCAACACCTGGTTTATGTCTCTCAGAAACACCTTTAATCTGAAACAAATTTTGATTCTTATGATCATCATGTTAATCTACAAGTTAGAAATTGTCCATATTTTATCCCTAATATTGTCTTGCCTATCTTGGTGAGTCGGGAAAGGCCTCAAACCTCCGAGGAGGAAATTACTGCTTGTGAAATTTCTCATCCTCCTTCTGATTCGTTACCTAATGAAGTTTTAGTCATAAATAGTTTAGATGATGAAGAATGCTTGCAAGGAGATGAACCAACTTGTATCACTTTTGAAGCTCTCATACATCCTGTTGAATTTGAACCTGAAGATCGCGTTGATGTAACATCTCTTCCTGATGACGAAACCCGGCTCAATCCCATTAAACATATGCCTAGGTCTATTCCTAAATTTCATTCACCTATTGGTAATGACTTGGATCTTGTCTCAGATAAAATTGAATGTCCTATCAAATCCATGGACTATGACATGCTCCCTCTAGTTGACATGAATGTGCAGGATGTGAGTCATGGTGCAATTGGTGCCCCTCCATTTGGACCTTTTCATCCATTATACCATGATTTAATTTCCACTACACCAGCGGTTTCTTCAAATCATTCAGATCTTTATCCTTCTGGTGTTGGTTGTGATCATGTACATGAGGATGATTTTGCAAAATCAAAATATGAGAATGTTGAATCTCGTGCTCCTGGTCTCTTCCATCTGCAGTCTTTAATAGGTGAAGAAGAAGGCCTTACATCCCGAAAAATTCAAGATGGTCCTCTATTTGATTCATCTTCACTCTTAATCCAAGAAGATCCTTATGTGTCAGATTCCCAACCTAATCATATTGGTGGCTTCAACGATTTTTGTCCTATTGAAAACATATTATCTCACACCTCTGATGATTGTCATTCATATCCATCCATTGATCCTACGAGGACACCAAAAATTGATGATTCGCCTTTCAAAGGCTTGGGGACTCATCAAGAAGTTGAGGCACTTCAACTTCTACGGATGGTTATGTCAG
>APFE030485551.1:0-10042 GCA_000404065.3 Pinus taeda
GAAATGAGTAAGAACTAAGACTAACTCAAAACTAGAATAAGACACTCAAAAGTTGAAAGTAGACATTCAACAGCTGAAATAAGACACTCAAAAACTGAAACTAGACATTTAGCAGCTGAAACTTGACACTCAAAAGCTGAAACTAGACATTTAGCCGCTGAAACTTTATGCTCAAAGGCTGAAACTAGACATTCAACAGTTGAAACTTGAGACTCAAAAACTGAAACTAGACATTTAGCAGCTGAAACTATCTCGAAACTGACGAAAACAGAAAAAAATGACTCAAGACTTACTTAATTGAAACAAGTACTTACAAAGCTTTTTAATGGAAATAGTCTATCGAGATTTGACGGCTTCAAATCATGATGACAACCACCTGCCTATTGATGAAATATGTATAATCATGTGAAGTGGGCCTTCCAATGTAACCAATCCAACAGATGGCTACTCACTGAAATTCTGCTCTCACTTTCACCGAGCGGGTAGAACGATGTACATGTAGGCAACTCACAATAAAAACTAAAACCAAGCCTTATGCTAATGAACCAGGCAACATCCATCTTCTTCAGTGCTTGCAAAAGAATGCCGAAAGGATCTTGAAAGTCCTGAAGCACTAGCTTTTCTTGAGATCTAGCAGCAAAAATACAAGTACTCCCTTCATTATGATCTGAAAGAAGAGTTGGTCATTGATTGATAGGAAGGCATAAAGTAGTGTAAGCTTTTGATATCTCAGTGCTAGTTGTAAATTCCTCGATCATGAGAAATTCTGACTTGAATTCTGGCATACTATGTCTCTTAGGCTCACACTCCTCAATGTCATATTCTAAGCCTTTCTTAAATAGAAAACATTCTTCAAGATTATCAAAAATGACAGCCATATCATCTTCATGAAGGAAAACATTATCTATTTTCTGATCTATAAATTTAATTTCAAGACTATCATCATTTTCAAAAGTGGAAGAAGCTTCATCAACACCTTCTTGACCATGTGCACACTACAAACCTGCATTAGCTTGGGCTGTAACATGACCTTTCAGGAGTTGATCTATCTCATCTTCAGATAGAGGAGATAACACTTTTTGTTTTCTTTTGCTCAAATAGTGATTGTCTTCATTAATTTCAAACAAAGGAGTATACAAATTTTCCTCATACTGCTAATTCATTTTATATGATTCCTGTTGACTATCAAGATGAAAAATTCCTTCATCTTCAAGCAAAGAAGAAGCTACTATATGCTTATTATGATCTTATGTAACAAAGTGATTGGTTTCAATGATTTCCTCATCATCGCGATCTGAGGCTTCTTCATCATCATGATCTGAATCTAGATCTAAATTAGTCAACTTGACTTTATCACAATCTTAAATTGAAACTTGATTTCCCTGCATACCGTCTTTTGCTATGAGCAGATCAAAAGTAAGACCTTCTCTTTCATCATTTTCAATTGTACTAAGATCTTGAACCTGCTGCAAATTTTTCTGATCATCTTGATAAGTATCACTCTCTTTATGCTACTGAAATGGATTTTCCTACAAGGCCTCCATGATCTCATCATCGATGAAGTCATCATCTTCATAAACTTTCTCAAGATTTTCAATAAAACTATAAGCATGTCTACAACAGTTCTAAACTAATTTTAAGGATGGACAAGATTCTTTATACCTTTCAAAGAACATGGTATGAAAATCCTTGAAATAGTAAATACTAGGAGGAAGAAAACTTTCATACCAAGATCGGGCTTCACCTTCCAGAGTGGCCATGAATATCTTCATTAAGATATCTTCAGGAAAATCAACCTTCAACTTGCGAATATGGATGTGAAATCTAACCAGATGTAAAGTAGCATCACTTCTATCATCATCTTTAAACATAGGCAAATTCCTTTGCCTATCTACCTTCGGAATTTCATTTGGGATACTTGGAATGTGATCTTGGCTAATGGGAACATACCTTCAATCCAGTGAATCCATTTTGATAACAATGACTTCACCAAGAAATTCTTCAGGCTACTGGTTCTTGAAGAGTGGAGTTGCCATAAAAATTCTGAACCTTGGGATTCTTCGACACTAGAGTCGCCAGGTGAATGATTTCAGCCTTTCGGTGTCTGATCGTTGTCCACCATCAATAATCAAAACTAACTTGATACATTTTTTTGTGGAACATAACACTACATTCCCCAGTATCATCACCACTATGTTAGAGCCTGGATCTACCTCAGACTAAAGGAAGGCAGGTCTAGGGTAACATCAAATGCTTAACCTGGTAGCTAGCCCTACCAGGTCGGGAGAGGGCTCTCTCCTGTCAATCTCAATTAGGATATTGGCAATTAGGGCTTGAGATGACTAAATTTAATGTAGATTTTAGGCTAGGTATAATAGCTTAGAGTTTCTAGTTTGATTTTTAGGTTTTGGTTATTGGATCAATTGGAGAAGGTAGATTGGGTCTAGGAAATCAACTCAGGGATACAGTCATGTCCTGTGGGGCGAGTTAGACAAGGGTTTATGTATGAGAAATGGATTTAGATGGCAGATTAAGACATCTAAGGAGTTGAGGAGGCATAAAGAAACTATGAATCCTCTTCAAATAGTTGAAAACATTAAAAACTAAATGCATTCCCAAGACAAAGCACAACAATGTATTTTGCCTATTCACCTTGTTTCATTTAGTTTTAGAAGAGAAAGATGGATTTGGATATATATAAAACATAAGAAAAGCTCAATACAAAGAAGAAACAATACATAAAATCACTGTCATAAGAATCCCACAAAAATAGCTGTGAAACCTGGTTTTATTCCTTGCCAAACTGTTGATACAAATGTTCAATGAGTGCCACCACTTCTACCAAAGTCCAACCTTTACAAATGACTAAGGAATTACATAATATAGGCAAGGATACCACTCATGCTAGTTATAAGGGTTGAATCCACGAGAAAAGGGGTAGTTTCAAAAACATCTAAACTAGGAACAAGAAAATAGGTAGTGGAACAACTTGCCTCTAAAACTAAGGAAACTAATACATTCAATTCAAAACCACTTTTGATTTGATGTATCTAGCCCATTAGGTGTTTTCCATCAATATTTACATCATATTACATCATCTACCATGCAAAATTTACCAAGACAAGAAGAAGAAGTCAACTTCTAAAGAAACTAGGTGAAATTTGACTTTTAGGCAAAATTGACAAAAAATTACCTCATGCACAGCGCCTTGAGCCCAATGTGCAGGGCCAATTTAGGGAAGCTTTTGGAGGCCTTCTTCTCCTCAAAATCAGGCCTAAGAGAGCTTTTTGGAAATCTCTACTTGTCTAGTTTCTGGATGACATTGAATTTTCGGATTTGGAGTTGATTTGCCCATTCAAACATCAATTCTCCCAAGACTGCTTCTTGCGGGTCCAAAACGTGGTAGAGAGGGCATTGTTTGAGTATTTTTTTCCCTTTTGGTGGCCAAGATATTCTCCAACATTGATGAAACTCTCTGGGTTTGCTTATTGTTTTATGCTGAATCCTAATATATAAGCTATTTGTCAAGGGGATGCGCCAATTCAATGCGTAGTGCTGGTGGCGCCGCACATCAGCCGAAATTTTCTGTGTTTCTATTTTCAAAAATTGGAAAATGATAAATTGTCTCAAAATTTGCCCAATTTTGGCTCAAAGCTGCAGCATGGGTTACTTTGTTGGGCTAAAGTCACATTAGCCAAAATGTTGAGCTTTTCATCCTTCTTTTTGCCTTTTAAGGCCCTCCTTAATCTTGCCTTAAGTTGCTTAATCCTTATGTTGCATATTCTATTCTGGGTGAAATAATGATAGGCCATATGGTGAAGCATTTTCTTTTCTTTATTGGCCTTTTCTAGCAACTTCTCAAGGTGAATGTTCACCCTATCTAACCAGGTTTCTTGATCATTCTCAATTTCTTTCTCAAGAAAAGTCATTTTGACCTTTGCCTTCTTTGCCTTTTGTTCCACTTTTCCCCTACATCTAGAATTCTTGCAGCCTCTGCAATGATAATTGGTGAAAGAGTGAAGTTTACCCCAACAATATGTACCATATTGTTATCCATGTTTATCACAAACTACCTTACTAAATCATGGTGAAATTTGACCCTCTCAACCATTTCACAAAACTCAAAACAGAACTGATATCTGAAACATGTGGTGGCTAGTGGGCAAGCAAGGAATTCATTCATGCTGATAGGTTCCACTCTGATGATTTTTCCACCTTTGTGAGGTTTCATTTGCTACAAATTTCTTTCTCTTGAGCTATCCCTAAGAGTGTTCTCTTCAAAATCTGATTCACTGCCTCTTTCCATGCTTTTCTCTATGAGATAATGTGGTAATGATATGGTGAATAATGGATAATAGGTTGGAACAAAAAGGTGAGTATGAAGAGATTTTGTAAATGGAACAATAGTAATGAGATGAGGTAAGGGAATGAAGGGAAGGATTTGGGGAGCTAGGGTTTTGATGTGAGGGAGTTTAAGGTTTGATAAAGGGTTTAATTTTAATAGGGAAATGGGGAAAGCGAAAATAGAATCAAGGGGTAGTTTTAGTGCAATGAAGTTGGGAAAGGGACAAAGGATGTTAGTTATGCAATGATGTGAAGGTTTTGCAATGATGTGAAATAGAGTATGGAGACAAGCTAGGGTTTGACCTTTAGGAAGCAAAAATCATGAACCAAACATGGAAACCCCTATTTAAGCTGAGGATATATGAACACTTACTTGTTAGGATGTGAATGCAACATTTGGGAGGATTTGAGATGAATCTGTGTGATTTTTAAGCCTCACTAGCCAATGCACAATGCTTACCTAATGCACAGCACACTGAGCCCAATGTGCAGTGCCTACCTGATGCGTAGTGCTAGTGTATTTTTACGCAGGGAAGATGTCTAATGTGCAGGACCCCTCTGATGCACAGCACCGACCCTCTGATGCATAACGCCAGGCAAACTTGCTACAAATTTCATGTTTTCTTCCTCCTTTGCTCAATTTTCCTTCATAATGCGATTTTGGCTCTTCACTTGACTTTTTGCACAATAGAATGACTTGTTACCATGAATTTTCTTTTTATACCATACACTTTAATTTTTGTTCATTTCCAACCCACTTTTCTAAAGTCTTAGTCACTTTTTCAAAAACTCTCTTTTTCAGTTTGAAGTTTGACTCTTTTTCTTGGAAATTTGATGGACTAATTCTTGATGCTTTTGTTTTTGCAGTGGCAGGAGTTGGCAAGGTGACCAGGAAAAGCTAATGAGTGCTTATTACATATAGAAACAATTAAATTACATGAAATTTTTACTAAAATGGAAAAACTCTGTTTTCACCTCAAAATAGAGTTTTGAGGTGAAAAAGATTTTTTGAGCATATCAGAAGTAAACTTATGAATTTATGAACCTTCATGTGCCTATTGACCTCTTTATTTGAGCATAATTGACAAACCCTATGACCTAATGGGAATAAACACTAGGACTAGTTGTTATACATGAAATGAAACAGGATGACTGTGAATGACTAAAAAAAATGTGTAAACAGGTCAGCAGGTGTATGTCATGAGGGAAACTGACATGAAACCACTACCATCAGTTGATCCATGACCTAATGGAATGCAGCTGATAAAATGAGACACTTAATATGCATGCAAAAGAGCAATTTTATCACTGATGGAAGTGTGAAGACATTGACACTAACACATTGACTACTTTCTACCTCCCATCTTATGCACCTTTCCAGATCACAATACAAGCCTATAATATGGTAGTACCTGGCAGTATATTAGATGAAGGCGTGTCTATTAGCATCATGTCTTCTACTACTTGGCAAGCTTTGTGCTCTCCATAGCTTATGCCTGTCACCCAGAATCTGTTGTCTTCAATGGAGGAACCAGTCAACCCTTAGGGATCCTTTCGAAGTTCCTTGTTACTTTGGGAGGAAATATCATCTATGTAGATGTGATGGTAGTCCAAGGTCCCTTAGATTTTAATATTCTCCTTGGACATGACTATGTTTATATCATGGGAGCTCTTGTTTCTTCACTTTTTCATGTGGTTTGTTTTTCGTATGAAGGGAGAAGAGTGACCATTGATCAATTGTCGTTCATTGGCCACCAAGCGCCTCCTTTGCAACCATCATCCCCTATCAGCTCTTGTTTGCAAGAAGTACCTTCTCCACCACAGGTCAGTTATGTGGCTACCCATTCCATCCCCATATCTTCTGATGATCAAATAGATGGTATAGTACATTAGGTACTGGGCGCATTGGAACCTGATCTGTATTTGCTACCAAATGACATGTATTCCTCCTAGAGTGTGGTTCTTCCGTCTAGTGAAGTCCCCTTGGGATCCATGTTTTCGTATGGTTCATGAATAGATGTACCAGGACAGTTCTTTTTTATCTACTGGGGGCATTGGAACCTGATCTGTCTTTGGTACCAAATGACATGTATTCTTCATGGAGCGTGGTTCTTCTGTCTAGTGAAGACCTCTTGGAAGCCATGTTCTCGTATGTTTCATGAATAGATGTACCAAGATAGTTCTTTTTCTGTGTCAACCTCCTTAAAAAATGAAACAAAAGGGCAAGGATAGTTCTTTGTCTTGTGTCAACCTCATTAAAAAATGAAACAAGGAATCGTGAGGATAGTTCCTCGTCTTGTGTCAACCTCCTTAAAAAATGAAACAAGGGTGTGACCATAGTTTGTTGTCTTGTGTCAAGCTCATTAAAAAATGAAACAAGGGTCTCAAGGATAGTTCTTTTACTGTGTAGTATACCTAGGGGGGATAATATGGGGTACAAAGGGAGGTACCCAAGGGAATAATGTAATAATTGTATGGGCCATAGTAATAAATAAGGTGGTTAACCCGTATCATGTAAGGGACCACAAGTAGTTAGTAATAATGTAATGGGCCCATGGTATTAGATAGATGGTATTGAGGGAAACATGGTATTGACCCATGGTATTGTATGTATGAGGCCTATATAGAGGCTAGAGACTCCCCATTGAGAGATGTCAGGGAAATATTGTATGAACAGACATATGGCCTGTGGAGTGTTCTCCTTCCTTAAGGAGTGAATGTATGGTGTTGCCCTACCTTAAGAGATTTGATCAATAAAGAAGAATTTCTATCTATTTCAATCTTGTTATTTCTGATTTTATTTGCATTGTCTTATATTTTCATAGCATATCTATAACAAGTGGTATCAGAGCACTTTCTTGGGCAAAAGTGTAAAAATTAATTTTTTTAATTATTGCAAGAACTTTCTAGGGCGGTGAGTTTGAAGACCAGATTTGGATGTCTTGGTGCAAAATCTGTAGAATCTAATTGCAGATCTGGATTATTTGTGAAAAAATACCCAATTTCAAAAAAAAAAAAATAGTTGAATTGGAGTCCGGATGAGGGAGATATCGCTGATTTGAAATCAGCTATTCCTTTCAGCAATTTTTTTGTGATGGCAGGATCGTTGCAGCGTGAATAGGAAATTCCAGTGCCTAGATCGGGATTTATACCACATGAGAAGATGCAGAATGGTTGTTCCAATTCCAAAAATAGGTCATAATAGGGATTCTAAGCAATATGGATGGAATTGTGGCCATTTCAAATTTTTGCCAAGTAAGTGAAATTTTTTCAAAACCCTCTTCATGGCGGTTTTATGTTTTACAGGAAAAGGTAATGGTCCTCCTATTGAAGAATACATAAAACAAAAAAAGTCAGTATGGGAAAAATATTGGAAGGATTCAGTGTGGTTTGGATTCAAATATGAGGCTTCCAAATGGTGGTTCTCACTTGACTACAAGCAGTTGACCAAACTTTCAGATGTAGAACTTGAAAGAGTCATTTTAGACAAATGGTCTCGTGCCAGAAAAAAGAAGAATGAGAAATGAAAGGGGTTATTTTCTATGGGTGTCTCCTTATTGCAGGTTCATGGATTGATTCAGAAGGAGAAGATCATTGTCTTTATCAATCCTAGTTGCCAGAAAAATCTCATAAATGTCAATTTGGGAAAAAAATTGCAAGTGCCAGCAAAACACATTGAAAACACACAGTTTGATGATGAGGATGTTCAAGTTTATAAGGATTTGAAGATTTCTATGGATAAGTATGTGCTGCATGGTGATTATTATGCTTCAGATATGGATAACATGGATGTTGTTTTGGGATATCCTTGGATGGAATCCGTGGGTACTATCAATATTAATGTCCAAAAGAAATTCCTGAAGCTCTGGTATAAAAAGAAGAAAATTACATTGCAGGATATTTCCATTAAGCCACAAATAGAGACTAAGGAGGCAGTAGCACAAAGCTCTAATGAAACTTACACATTAGATGTTGAGTCTTTGATGATCGCCAATCAAACACAAACAAAGGCTAAAGAAAAAAAGATTACAGGTGTTGATACATCAAATGAGGGCTCAGTGGTTGAAGTAATATTGGAAGATAAGACACCACAACAGGCACCACAACATGCACCAGATAACAGTCAGGCTCCAATAAGGGGTGAATTACACAAAAATACATTGTGGGTTAAAACTTCAACATATCATCACCCACATCACCCTGCAAGAAAACAACCAACAAGATGGAAACCAATTAGCCACAAGGACAACAACGCCCACATGATAGATAGAGAGAAGCGTGGATCCACCTACTACACATCAACATAGAAGAGCTGTCAAGGTCAACTTCCATCTCAAGTGAGCAAGGCACCAACGAGATCGAGGGTTCACCTTTCTCTTGGATGGTTAGATGCACATGCATGGTACCAGTGGACTACTCTTTTGAGTAGATCTTATTATTTGTGTTCTTCCCATGTTTCAAGGACGAAACATGTTAAGGGGGGTGCAATGTAGTATACCTAGGGGGATAATATGGGGTACAAAGGGAGGTACCCAAGGGAATAATGTAATAATGGGATGGGCGATAGTAATAAATAAGGTGGTTAACCCGTATCATGTAAGGGACCACAAGTAGTTAGTAATAATGTAATGGGCCCATGATATTAGATATATGGTATTGAGGGACCATGGTATTGACCCATGGTATTATATGTATGAGGCCTATATAGAGGGTAGAGACTCCACATTGAGAGATGTCAAGGAATTATTGTATAAAGAGGCATATGGCTTGTGGAGTGTTCTCGTTCCTTAAGGAGTGAATGTATGGTGTTGCCCTAACTTAAGGGTTTTGACAAATAAAGAAGCATTTCTATCTATATTCATATCTTGTTATTTCTTGGGTTTATTTCTTTTATCATATATTTCTGGATTAGATCTATAACAAGTGGTATCAGATATAAATTCTCCACTTTTGCCCAAGAAAGTGCTCTATACCACTTGTTATAGATCTGATATGAAAATATAAGACAATGCAAATAAACCCAGAAATAACAAGATTGAAATAGATAGAAATGCTTCTTTATTGATCAAAACCCTTAAGGTAGGGCAACACCGTACATTCACTCCTTAAGGAAGGAGAACACTCCACAAACCATATGCCTGTTGATACAATATTCCTTGACACCTCTCAATGGGGAGTCTCTAGCCTCTATATAGGCCTCATACATACAATACCATGGGTCATTACCATGGTTCCCTCATACCATCTATCTAATACCATGGGCCCATTACATTATTACTAACTACTTGTGGTCCTTTACATGATACGGGTTAACCACCTTATTTATTACTATGGCCCATCCCATTATTACAGTATTCCCTTGGGTACCTCCCTTTGTATCCCATATTATCACCCCTAGGTATACTACACATGTTCTCATATGGTTCATGAATAGATGTACCAGGAAAGTTCTTTTTCTGTGTCAACCTCATTAAAAAATGAAACAAAGGGGTGAGGATAGTCATAGAAAATTTTAGGGGCGAATGTTCGCCCTTTGGCGAAATTAAGGGGTTTTAAATTTTTAGTGGGCGAATATTTTGTATCATAGTACATTTTTACAAATCACCTCAAATAGCCCACCTTATTTTAAGGGAGAGGGTAAAAAAGGTAAATTTAGCCCTTGAAAATAGGAGTTACAACCTTCCATTCGCCCATTTTC
>APFE030485551.1:10421-39345 GCA_000404065.3 Pinus taeda
AAATAAACGAGAGGTATGGTAAACAAATAAAACATTTTTTTATATTTACTCCATAAGTCACCCTATATTTACGAACAAAAAATGCGTTATATTTAGGTGAAACCTATGGGCAAAATACTATGGGACAAATACCATGGACTAGATTGTGATTAATACCATGCAGAAAAACATTATTAACCCTAATATTAGTATTAATAAAAATAAAAATGGCACATGGTATTGAACCATGGTATTCACCAAAATGGCACATGGTATTAACCCATGGTATTCACCAAAATGGGACATGGTATTGACCCATGGTATTCACCTAGAATGTAGCCTATTTAAATGGGGGAATTAACCCAACATAGATCCATCTTTACTATGTATCTACTAACCCCCGAGAGGTATCAAATATCATGATATGCAAACTAGCATAGAGTGAAAAAATATTTGATCCGAGTAAAAATGGATGTTGTAATTTAATGTATGTTAAACATTTTAGCTTGGTTAAAATAAAAAATAAAATAAAAATCAACTATTAATTTTATTAATTTTTATAAATTACTAATAGTAATTTTTAAGCTCCAGGTTTATAATAACCCATGGTAATACCAATATCTTACAAGATTTTATAATTGAGTAAAATATTCGCCATGCCTGGTGAGAGATTCGCCAAAAAATTATATATACAGATTACATTATTGATAAAATCGCCTTTCATTTTTCCTATATACCATGAAGATTCGCCCATTTATTATATTTATAAATTTAGGGGGGGTTCTTAAAATTTTCCCTGAGGATAGTTCTTTGTCTTGTGTCAACCTCATTAAAAAATGAAACAAGGAGTCGTGAGAATAGTTGCTGGTCTTGTGTCAACCTCGTTAAAAAATGAAACAAGGGTGTGAGCATAGTTCTTTGTCTTGTGTCAAGCTCGTTAAAAAATGAAACAAGGGTCTCAAGGATAGTTCTTTTATTGTGTCATCCTCATTAAAAAATGAAGCACATCCCTTTTCTAAATTGAATTTTTGATTAAGATCTTGTACAATCCCAGTCGAGTCTTTCCAAGATTTCAAAAGTGAACCTTCATTTCGTCCACCTAGTTGACTGAAGTGAAGCTTGGGGGGCATGTACGAGTCATTATGCCAGGGGTATGTGAAGTTATAGCAAGCATAGTTCTTCATTTCAAGCTTGTGTAAACATGAAATCGAATCCAAGAAGAGTTATCCATGGTTCAAGCTTGTGTAAAAATGAACCCATGCCCAATTTACATCTCGTGATTGCCGTTTTTATCAGCTTATTTATGCTAGATGAGCCTTGATTGTTTCATTCCATCACCATAATCTCTTTGGCTGATCATATGCTTTCACTTGGTTGTCTTTCCTTTCCTAAGGGACCGCAGCGATGAGTGGTTTTGTTAGCCAACATCTTGACCATTATATGTTTTGAGAAGTTCCTCCATTGTTGGAACGAGTTGCTACCCTTTATACCACTCATTCCTCTAGGATGAGTCACCTTTAAGCTCTTTTTTGACTCGTAAAAAATGAAAATATTGCCAAGTATTTTTTCCATTTTTGACTCGTTAAAGAGAATAAAATGGGGGGTCCGCTTTCAGCTCTTTTCCGACCATTTAAAAATTAAAAGATGGCTGAGCCCTTGTCATTTTGAACTTGTTAACAGATGTGAAACATCATGCGCCCAGTATAAGTTTACCCCTTTTTTAGGCTGGGAGGCACTATTTACGAAAAAGCTACTCCTTGACTAAAATGGTCAAGCAATCTTCTCAAGTATTGTTTTCTACCTTTTCGGGCTCGAGAGACACAAATGTATGAAAAGGGACCATGTGGCGTTTTCTTTTGTGTGTCTTTTTCAAACTCTCTAAACATGAAAATGATACTAAGTTACACCTTTATCGAACACATTAAACTATTAAACGATGTCAGATTTGTCACCATGATGAACAAGAGCTTCTCCTTCCTAGGGCTCCTTAAACTTACTAGGTTGGATTCATCTAAAGGATGAACTTACAGTGCAAGCATATGCTATCCCCTTCAAGCTTGTGATTAAAAAATAATTGGGGTACTCGCTAGAAATGGTGAGGGAAAATTTGGAAATCTATTGAGTCATGTCGGTAGCTTACTCTTGAACATAACACTCTTTGCTTCGTGTTGGGTTGGGATATCCTCCTTTGCATTGTTGACCTTCTCGGGTTTGGGCAATTCAATTTTGCCTTCCATTTGATCTCTTTCATGTCATCATGACCACCGATCCTATGGACCCAAAAGCTACCAAACTTCCAGTTGTGTCAATGATATGTTCAAGAGTTGTTCTTTTGTAGTTACACTTGCCTCTATTTCTCTGTATCATCCAAAATCATTTTGCATCCTCTCATCTCGTGTCAATGATGTGGGATTCATTATGGCCCTCCTTTGACATGGTCACTTTCCATCAACATCAACTCATTATCTAGGAAGTTGATCAAGAGACTGCCTTCCAGTACCTTAGATCTTGCCTGACCTAATGGCAAGTTCTTCACACTCGATGACAAGTTCACATCATTGGCTTTCAATCTAGTGATTTCACGGGTGTTCGACTTCAATTCATGTATTCACATTTCATGAATTGTGCTGATAGTACCTTGAGAGCCATTGTCATTATTGGTTGTTTCTCTCATGCTTGTTAACAGTTTACATCATTCACTAGTAATCAAGTGACTTTCTAGCATGTTCAACGTCAACACATCTATTCACATGTTAGAATCTGTACTTTGATCGGGTTGTGTTGGAGTGCAAGACCCTAGACTCAGATTACAAAAATTCTAGGTTGCAAAGTAATGTGACATGGTTATGATGATATGCATGTCTCTTTCATATGGCTAGCTATGACTAGACCATGAGTTATCATATGTGATCCTTCTTATTATTGGATGGCTGTGACCATACCTTGGTTTCATTATGATCTTGTTTTACGAATGGTTACGCCCATGCCTGGATCCATTTACATGATCATTCTCTGGATGGTTGCGTCCATCCCATGATTCATGTATCATTTGACAGAGAACTTAGTTTATGTATATGTATCTGTACTTGCTTGCAGGATTTTTGATGGCGGACCGGTTCCCCACACTGATTTATGAAGCATTTCATCCCTCACTCTGGCTCATCCTTCATGCTTTAGGGGGCAGCTATTACATAGCATTTTGTCATTGTCCCTATACTCCCCATTCCTTGATCCTGGAGGACCTCTACAGTGAACCTCGCATTTTTTTCATTCATGGAGAAACTCCCATTATGTCCCTCTTGATGAGCAGATCATTTCCCTATTGCACCATTTCCCTTGAAACTTATGTTGTTCCCTACACCGGTGTGCAAAGATTAGCAGTATTCCCCAAGACGATCAGTGAAATTGAGCTGTGTTCCAGTTGCGCTAGTCCTATTATGGTTTTTTTTTTAAATTAGAGCTGAAGCTTCCATCTCTAGAAGTTCCATAATGGAAGTCTAGTAAATGGTTTGGCTGGATGGGGTCGAGGATGACAGTTTGGGCTCCTTTCCCCTATAATGATGGAACTACATCAAGGGATAAGTCCTTCTCCCATGAGAAGAGGATCCATCTCCTGTCCACCTTTCCTATATAAACCTCCCTTCTTCCCAAGCACAAACTAGTGACTAGTGTAAAAATCAGAGTTAGAGTTTTGGTTGAGTGTATATATACTAGACAAGCAAGCTATTAATAGTATTAGCCATCTAGTTATGTGAGGGAGAAGTGTGTTTGGTTTGGAGTGAATTCTGAAGGGAAAACTCTTTAAACTATTGTTGTTTGAAGCCATCATGAAGTGCTAGCAGAAGTGTGTGGGAACTTGGTCTTGTCAAAGGAAGACTGCGACGTCAAGACAAATGGTTGTAATTTCTCTTTGACTATTAATATATGCAACTATCGATTGATTTCCTACATGTTTTGTAATATTACGTATTCGTTTATTGGTGCTTCTTGACTCATTAAATAGGTTGAATTGCAATTTTTCTATTATTATGTTTGTGCGTTGTTGTTGTTCAATTGTTTCAGGAACTTGAAGAAGGAAGCGAGAGATTGCTGGAGCGAGCAAGCGAGTAAATCATTAAACAGGATAAGCGACCAAGAGGTAGGCCCTATTGATTGATTCTAACCTAAGGAAATATTCCATAGAATGTATTTGTTGTGGCTAGACCCATTATTGGGCTAGAGGAATTCGTTTGTGTCCACACTTATAATTTTACTTAATCACAAGGCCCCCAACACAATTTCGTGAGTCATCCTCAAGTCACTTTGCTGGTGCTTCGATATTCACCTAGAGTTTGTGAAACTCCAACTTCAAAACCTGTAGATCAGTTGTTCCTTATGTAGTAGCTAGATGCAGTTCCTCAACCTATTTTTTGGTAGTTGCGTCTTCCACCGGGAGGCCCGTACAATGATCTTCTATCAAAATTGAGTTATTCCTGGACTCGCTATGAACCTTCCATATATATCCTTAGATTTTAAAATACTATGGTTCGCAGACCATGGGCCGGTCTCAAAAATTCTTATCTCCTAACAACCTAAGGGAATAAAGCCCCTTTGACTCCTATTACCTTCAGGCTCCGCTTCCACAAATCACGGATACTTTATAATTATACAAAAATAAGTACCAAAAATTGCCCCAGGGGACTCGAAGGTGTATTGTAGGGTGTGCGATGATTGTCAGAGGGCAGGGCGACCATCACGAAGGGACGAGTTTCCATTAAATCCGCAAATAACCTTACATATATTTAATAAATGGGTGATCGACTTTTTGGGTCCAATTCATTCACCAGGGAAAAATACCAAGGTGTGATACGTTATTATAGCAATTGAATACTTGACACAGTGGCTAGAGGACGAACCAGTCAAGGATTGTAGCACAACTACTACTGCGAAGTTCATGTTTGTGTTTATTTTGTCCCAGTTTGGTTGCCCTAAAATTTTAATGAGTGATAGGGGCACACACTTCTTAAACGAAACTATTGTTGTGATGCTTGAGGAATTCTAGGTATATCATCAAAAGAGTACGTCCTATCACCCTCAAGCTAATGGTATAGTAGAAGCCTTCAACAAAATCTTGGAGAGTGCTTTGACAAAGGTTTGCAACGTGAAATAGAATTACTGGGATGTGTGCATACCAATAGTCCTTTGGGCGTATAGGACCACTTGTAAAAATTTGACAGGTCAAAACCCTTTCTGACTCGTATATGGGTAGGAGGTTTTAATTCCCATGGAATACATTGTGTCAAGTTTGCAGATTACAACTTTAACAGATATGGTTGATCGCGATACTATGGAGGATCGTCTTGCACAATTGGTAGAATTGGAAGAAGATCATTTTCTAGTAGGATTTCATCAACAAGTGTAAAAGGATCATGAAAAGGCATGGCATGATCACCATTTAAAACAACACACCTTACAAATTAATGACCTGGTATTGTTATATGATAACAAATTTACAAAATTCCTTGGAAAGTTTCAAATGCATTGGCTGGGACCCAAACCTAAGCCTTCTGTATCACAACCTTCTATGTTCAAGGTGAAAAATAAGAAGTAGAAGAAACCTTAGCGGTTCCCAGTGAGGTAGTCACCATGGGAAAACCCCACTGAAGTTTGCCAAAAGGGGAAGGTGGATCAATCACAACAACCGATAGAGTTGAGGGATTTGAGGGAAGAAGAACTGCGTGGAGGCATCGAGGAGATTGATGCTAAAGAGGGTTAGCCAATGACTCGACTACTGAAGTATATCCCACCACACAAGTCCATAGCCAAAGTGCCTAAAAATCCAGAAAATGCAAAATTCATGGTGACTACACTGCTATTGCTGAAGAAGGTGGTGTTTTAGGGCGTGTTGTTAGCCCACATATTAACCCTAAAAATGGAGGATTGGGAGTTAGGGGATCACGAGAAGTTCCCTCATTTGGAACCAACCAAATGCCTGTCCAAGATATATTATGAAGAATCAGAGTTTGCATGGTTGGAACCGATGAAGTGGGTTGCTGGTGTTGGGGCTATGGGTCTCCTAAACATGCTCTAGGTGCCAAATTTTAGTCGCATCATCATAAACATTGTTTGTTTTTGACCATTTCTTACATTGGTACAAAACGGGTGTATCTGGTTCGGAGAACCTATCCTAATCATAGACATGTTGATCCACTAGATCACCTTGCTTCCATATCAAGGCATGGATCCAACAGAGGCGTTTGGGGGAAAAACGTAGGAGAAGAAACTTGCGAACCAGATGAAGAGCGAGTTTTGCCTCATAAAGAAGTCATGCAAATATTCTATCCATTCAATCATGGATCTTGTGGTGCAGTTTTCTACACATATATTGGCATGCAAGATCATGAGCAAGTGCTGTGCAAATGAAGTTTTGGCTCCCATCATTTCTTTGGCTACACAGTGTACCAAAGGAGTTCAATATAGTTGGGCTCAATACCTGTGTAAGGAATTCTTGGAGAAATATAAGGAGACTTAGGATGAGGGCAAGGTGTTTCATTATGTTTGGTTGCTGTTGTTGATTACTTTGGTCACATGGCGGATGCTCGAGGATAGTCAATTTCCTCAGCATGAGTCGGACCTCTCAGAGGCAGCGAAGTCCACTTTTCTCTAGGCTACAAAGGACCCTCTGCAAGTCACTAAGGAAAATATATTATGGGTCCTGTTTGAAATGATTTTGTAGATAGTGATTAGCCAGAGGCCGAGGTTGTCACCCACACTGTACACCTAGTATGAGCCCTTCGCTGAATTCAAGGCAGATTTCCACAAACTGCATGTTCGTGCTAGGAGGGATCCATGGAATACATTGCATAGGTCATCATACTTGGTGGTTGAGAAAGACGTAGCACAGATCATGGGCAAGTGGCCACTTGAATGGCTAACCCCATCAGATGTAGGCATAGGTACAAGCGTGGCTATAGAGGATACCACTGTGCAGATGACATCAACAGAAAAATAGAAGGAAGCACAACAGGTTACCGCCCAAGAGAAAGTTGTGCAATGAAAAGCAGTTGGTGATAGAGAAAAGGAAGTGACAGAAGAAGAATTCATAACCCAAACAATGAAAATGTCATTGGCCACCATCGACGTTGAAGAGTCTGATGCACAAAAAATGTTAGAACAAGAATAAACAGAGGAAGAAGAGGGAAGGGGCATAGAGTAGGGAACCCCCTTCATGGTAAAGAAGCGACAAAAGTAGACATCTATGGGGCCACGAAAGAAATAGAAGTATGACCAAGCAGCCGCGGAAACACCTTTAGTACTTACTGAGGGGGACTTGGATCAGATTGACAATTTGTTCTGGGACACCACGACTAACCTTTGGAGCCATTTCGAGGAACAGTACCAGTGGGCACTAGGAAAAGTTAAATAAGACCTGTGTGAGTTGTAGGTCCAAATAGGTAGAGTACAGGCGAGTGTGAGACAGGCGAGTAGGGTGCAAGCGAGCCTACATCAAGCGAGCATGTATGTTCTAGATACAGACAAGAATTTGGATCTCTGTGTATTTCAGTTACTAGATGGAGGCCTGCATGCCGAGATGGAAGAGATCAACATCTAGCTATTTCAGATCAAGAATATGGGCCTCAACCTCACGACACTCCCTATCCAGACCATGCATGAGCTTCACCAAGGGATATCCAATGAATTTAGAATTAGGGAGGACCGTATGCTACTGGTTATTAGTGAAGTAAAAATAAAAGACCAACAGATCTTTGAAGAGAAGGTGCAGGCGCTAAAGGATAAAGAGGAAATCACCACATGAAGACAACAATTAGAAGAAAGCATTACATATGCTTGCAATGAGCTGCTAGAACTTAACATTTCAGCTGAAGAAGCCTCCGCGGAGAAGATCCAAAAGCTGGTTGTGGCAGTAAAATAGTTTAGGGGTGAAATTAACTAAATCCAGTTTGAACTACAGTTACAAATATCAGAGCTCCAATTGAAACTACAACCTATGACTCCTCCAAAGGTTCGAGAGTAGTTCAAAGCTATTATCAATGAGGGAATGACCACTTTAGAAGACACAATCAAGGACTACACAGAGCTATTTGAGTAGGCCATGGAGTTATGCACTTCACTGCAGGAGGACCCAACTTTGTAGAAGATTGGCGTGGACATCTGGGAGAAACAAAGGCAGTTCGATGAAATACGATCAAATGCACGAACATTGGCCCTAGTACAACAGTTCACGCAGTTATAGGAAGGCAAGCTGATACAAAATGAGATTGATGAATTGCACCAAAAGGAATAAATTCTAGCTACACAAACAAGGCCATGGACAAACGAGGCCAACCAGTTGACTCTATCAATACATAGTAAACATAATGGCATGCAACAGACTGAGAGGACCATGGGCCTTGCAGTGGAAGGCCCAACTACCGAAAAATTGGTCGAGGAAGTCAAACAGTTTGCTACACATGGAATAGTTAATCTGTAGGTTTTGAAGTTGGATTTTAACAAAATTCAAGTGAAGATTGAAGCGCCAGCCGAGTGAATCGAGGACGAGTCATGAAATTGTGTTGGGGTTTGTTGGGAGAGGGTCCCCTAGGGTCAAAATTTGGTACTTACTTTTTGTACAAATGTAAAGTCTCTACGATTTGAGGAAGCAGAGCATGAAGATAATAAGAATCAAAGGGGTTTTAGTCCCTTAGGTTGTTAAGATAAGAAGTTTTGAGAACTACCCATGATCTGTGGACCATGGTATTTTAAAAGAAAAGGATATATAGAGAAGGGTCATAGCTAGTATAGGAAGTAACTCATTGATAGAAGATCATTCTATGGGAAAGTAAGCTAAGGAAGGGAAATCTATTTCCTGTACTTACGCAAAGGGGAATGATCTTGCAGCTGAGTGTGAGGAGACCTTGGTAAGTCTGCAGGTTGAGTACGTGGACCCTTGCAGCTGAGTATGCCAAGAAGAAGAATCCGTACTTGAAATAAAACATCTAATAAGGATAGTTTTGATTCATAAATTGTGTATCTGTGTATCTATATTTACTTCTGTAGTTTTTATATTTTCTCTCTGTATCTAAAATTAAATGAATGAGCTCCTATCTGATGCACAAAATTAGTATATCAATATGATTTAATTATGTTATGAATGCTTAAAGACCTTCACGAGGGTGTATATGTTGTTTATGTGAATTAATGTAATTATATGTGTCAAAAGGGTTGGGGTTCATGAAGACAGAAATAAGCCCTAGAAGCCACAAGAACTCATCATATAGACCTCTGGATGCAAAAAAAATAGTTCTGTCATCCCCCAATACTGCTTTGGTTGAGACTGTAGCCTGCACTAGGGTTGTTGCTGAAAGGGCCAAAAATTTAGGGCTCTGTTGGTTGGCGCAGATAACTTTGAACCTGGGTCAGGGCCCATTGATCCAACATTGATACATATTTTAGTACTATTGAAACAGAGTAGTCAAAAACTATGATTCATTTGTCTCTACTCAAATACTGAATTTGAAACATTAAATGAATTAACAACGAAAGGAAAAACAATCACATAGAAGAAAAACCAGACAAGAAATTGTTGGCACAAGAATCTTTGCATCAAAGAATAAGTATGTATAGTATTACAGTTTCAATTTAAAAAATATGAAGAGTAGAAAATCCAACCATCTTCAATACTCAACCTTTGTTACATTACATAACTCTAATTTACAAGAAAATTGTAAACTCTACAAGTTTCTCCTTCATACTTAATTACAAACTGCTAAAAATAAAAAAAAATAAAGTGTATCTCTCAAATACATGCAAAAAAAAACTTCCCAATACTATATGCATATAAATATCATGTTTTTTTTGGATCCATGTTTGGACATAAGGATCAGAAAATCAAATTTTATGAGGTGGCATCTAAGTCAACAACTATCCATGAGCTTTTTCCTCACGAATTCCTACAAAATAGGGTGCAATTATCCCTTCAAAATAAAAAACATGATAATTGTTAGAAACTTAAGAGAGGTGTTTTTAAATGGGCCTGTTATAGACAAAAACCTCTTTTGGTTTTGTAAAATTCATTCTCATGTGTTTGGAAAGAGTGCCTGAAATCACTGTGTTGTACAGGAAAAACCAAAGTTTTCACTGACCATTTTTTACAAAAATGTGTTGTTACTCCAATTATCAGTGCATTTTACTTCTTTTATTTTGAAACAAACGATAATTCTTAAACTCTCGTTGTCAACACTTTAATCCTATTTATTACAATTTGATGTTGACACTCTCATTGTCGGTTCTTTAACGCTGCTTTTCACAAATTGGCGCTCACACTAAAACTGCCAGCGCTTTTAAAAAGCAAACAACAAAAATTGTGATAATAGCTAGTTTCATGGGTATGTTGTTGATCATAGACGACAATAGTAACCCGTATAGACCAGAGGCCTAATCCATTGGGATGAATCCCAACTGAACAAATGCGACTTGCAACTTGCACTTATTCTGCAACTGAAAACCAAACTGTAATCCAAACTAAATTGTACATTACACTGTAAACTGAAACTAGAAAATGCATCAAAATGAAAATGCACATGCTAAAAGAGATGCTTTCCCAACAATCTTATTGATTACATCTACCTACTCTAAACCGCTAAAAGAATTGTTGGATTAAATGATACAAAAATTCCAATGTAACTAGTTAAGTAGCTGCTCAAATAATGTAGCTCCTTGATTATCCTTCAACAAAATGAAAACTAAAAAATATATGAGAAACGGCAGCTCATGATGGATCTATTGCTTGTGGATCCTTATTATCTTCCTTATTCAAAGGTATTACCATATTGGACCTTAGTTCCTAATGGGTCAGAAACATTGTCTGTTAAATCATTGTGAGGGGGCTCAAGGGGGGATGATGGTGATTTTATGAGCCCCTCCCCCCGCCTACAGGGGTTCAGGGACAACACCCCCAAAACTAAAAATAAACGTGAAATTTCCTTGTAAAATATTGTGATTTCACTAATCTGAGCCATTCATTAGGAAAATGATATGGGGTTTTTTCCCTATAAGGAAACCCCTCGCTATATATGAGGGAGTTATATTGTAGCTGTGTATATGTGTGTATTTTGAGTGAGAAAGTGAGAGAATATTGAGTGAGAGAGAAGAGGAAATTACATCAAATCTATTGTAGGTTGTATCTCTTCATTTTTTTGGGTAATATAAAGATAGGACTAGTTATTTCTCCGTAGACATAACCCAAATTGGGTGATTGATGTATATATGTGTCTCTCTTGTTTTATTTGTTTTATGTGTTAGTGTTTATGCAATATTTTATGTGTACCATTGCTCTATAATATATAATTTTCTAACAACTGGTATCAAGATCGAAAGTCTATCTGGATGATAAACTCACAGGAGAGAAGGGTTCCTTGTTTGATTAGGAGAAATGGCGAAAGATGGTGGGTTTAAGGTCGAGAAATTTAACATCCATAACTACTAGCTATGGAAGATGCAAAAGGTATATTATTTGTATTAGAAAGATATTTATCTACTATTGAGCGAAAAAATAAATAAGTGGTCGATTATGACAAACACGTAATGGGAGATTCTCGACACAAAGGCACTTGGAATAATACGGCTGTGCTTGGTGGCATTGATAGCCTTTAATATTTCAAAGGAAACAACAATAGAGGATTTAATGATGACATTGGTTAAACTATATAAAAAATGCTTTGCCTCAAACAAGGTATTTCTTATGAAGCATTTATTTAATATGAAGATGTCAGAAGGTGGATCTATCGCTGATCATTGAAATGACTTTAAGACAGTTATCAATTAGTTAAGTCCTGTAGGGGTCAATTTTTATGATGAAGTTAGGGCTTTGTTATTTCTATCCTCATTTCTAGAAAGTTGGAATGGTTTAGTTATGGCCATTCGTAACTCTATCTCTAGATATAGCACTTTAAAGTTTGATGATGTTGTCGGTTCAATCCTTAGTGAGGAAATGTGATGGAAAAGCTTTGGTGAGACATAAATTAATGCTTTGATTACATAGACTATGGGAAGAAAAGTGGAAATAGGAAAGAGCCTAGGATATCGTAGTAAGTCAAGGAAAGGTAGATCCAAGTACAGATTAGGGATAGTGTGCTCAAAATGTGGGAAAAAGGACACTTGAAGAAACATTGTAAGTCTCAAAAGGCAAAAGAAGGAGACACACAACAAGAAAAAATTCATGAAGAAAATGTGAAAGGTGATGTGTTGCAAGATTCTTTGATTATTTCATTAGATAATATTATTGATACCTATATGGTAGATTCAGGGGCCTCATTCTATGCCACATCTGATAGGAAACATTTTCATGATTATGTTCAAGGAGATTTTGGACATGTTTGTTTAGGTGATGATAAACCCTATAAAATCATTAGAGTGGGTAAAGTTTTCATAAAAAAATAGAATGCAAACAAATGACTATTAAAGGAGGTAAGGGATGTTCCATATATGAAGAAAATCTAATTTCAACATGGCAGTGAGGAGGTGAAGGTTGTGTAACTACTTTTATAGATAAAACCTGGAAGTTCACTACAGGAGCCCTCGTAATAGAAAACCAGGAGAAGAGGTTGGTACATTATATTTATGCAATACTATTTCTAATTTTGTTAATGATTTAACCTCTACAGGAGAAAATACAACATTCTGGCATCAAGAATCAGGCACATGAGTGAGATGGGGATGCAAATTATTCACTACAGAAATTTTTTACTAGGTCTGAAGCATGTTGATTTGGATTTTTGTGAGAATTGTGCTTATGGAAAACAGAAGAGAGTCAGATTTCTCAGAGATGGGAAAGAAAAGAAGAGTGAAAAAATAGAGCTTGTGCATATAGATGTATGGGGACCTTCTTAGGTATCATATCTCAGTGGCTCTCACTATTATGTTACTTTTATTGATGATGCAACCAGGAAAACCTAGATTTCTTGTATTCAAAATAAATCTAATGCATTTTATACTTTCCAAAAATCGAAAGCTTCGGTTGAGACTGAGACAGGAAAAAGGTTGAAGTGTCTTAGTGGCATATAATGGAGGTGAATATTGTAGCAAAGAGTTTTATAAGTACTCTTCAAAGCATGGAATTTGCGGAGAGAAGACAGTTCCAAGAACACCACAGGAAAATGGTGTGAGAGAAAATATGAACAGGACAACCGTGGAGCATGCAAGGTGCATGAGATTGCATGTAGGATTTCCTTTACAATTTTGGGTAAATGTTGTAGATATTGTAGTTTATCTAATAAATAGAGGGTCTTTAAGTTACTTTGATGGTGGTATTTCATAAGAGGCATGGATAGGTAAAAAGGTAAACTACTCATTTTAAAGACTTTCAGTTGTGAAGCCTTTGTCCACATTAATAAATAAAATAGAACAAAGCTTGAGGAAAAATCAAAGAAATGTACCTTTATTGGATATGGTGTTAATTCTTTTTGTTATCACTTATATGATTATGAAAATCACAAAATCATTACGAGTAGAGATGTCATACTCAATGAAAGGGTCTTTTACATGGATTAGATGCAGGAAAAGAAACAAGAAAAATAAAACAAAGAATACATAGTTCTTGATGAGATTGAAAAAGAAGTAAAGGTGTGAACCACAACAACAAAAACAACCACAACAACAACAAACACCACAAACACTGGAAAGTGGTTTTAGAAGATCTACAAGGATAATTAGATCCCCTGAACGATATTCTCCTTCATTATATTATGTATTGTTGACTGATTCTAGTGAACCAAAGTGTTATGAAGAAGAAATGTAGGTAGAAAGTAGGAAGAAGTGGGAGCTAGCAATGAAGGAAGAGATGTACTCCTTGGTACATAACAAAACTTGGGACGTAGTGAGGTTTCCTGCAAGTAAAACAACATTGTAGAATAAATGGGTTTATAGGTCGAAGGAAGAAGATGGGGGTAGAAAAAGGTATAAATCTAGGCTTAAGGTGAAGGGATTTGCACAAAATAAAGGTAGAATTTGATGAAATGTTTTCTCTTTTTGTTAAAATGACTTCAATCATAATTATTTTAATTCTAGTAGCAGCAAAATATTTTGTATCTTGAACAGTTAGATGTAAATACAACCTTTCTCCATGGGTATTTGGAGGAAGAGATCTATATGCAATAGCTGCAAGGATATGAGTTCAAAGGGAAGGAGAAACTAGTGTGCAGGTTGAAGAAGATCTTGTATGGCTTAGAATAGGCTCCAAGGAAGTGGTATCTAAATTTTGAGAGGTGTGTATCTGAATAAGTTTATATTTAATGTCACTCTGATCATTGTTTTTATCTCAAAAGGAAAAATGATGGAAGCTATATTATATTTCTATTGTATGAGATGACATACTTGTTGCAAGGACTAACATGCAGGAAATAAATGTGCTCAAAGGAAAATTGGAAAAGTCATTTGCAATGAAGGATTTGGGTGCTGCAAAACAAATCCTTGGTATGAGAATAACTAGAGACAAGAAAAATCACAAATTAATATTGTCTCAGAGTGAGTAGATACAAAAGGTGGTGGAAATATTTAATATGCAGAATGAAAAAGCAGTAAGTACACCTTTGGCTAGACATTTCAAACTAAGTAAGGAGATGTGTCCTAAGGATCAGGAAGAGATGGATTATATGTCAAAGTTCCATATGCATCAATAGTTGGAAGCTTAATGTATGCAATGGTCCATAGAAGACATGATATTTCACATGCAATGGGAGTTGTAATCAGGTACATGAAAAATCTAGGAAAATAATATTGGATGGTAGTGAAGTGGATTCTCAGGTATTTGAGAGATACCAGAAATCAAGCATTATCCTTTGGTTGTCCAAATATTGCTGTACAAGTATATGTTGATGCATATATGGTAGGTGATAGAGACAACAAGAGAAGGGCCACAGGGTTTGTGTTTATTATAGGTGGAAGAACTCCCAGTTGGGTTTAAAAAATGCAAATTTTTCTTGCACTTTCAATGAAGGAAGTGGAGTATGTTTCCGCTACAAAGGCTAGTAAATAAATGATTTGGTTGCAAAGGTTTATGGATGAATTAAGTAAGAGGTAGGAGATGGGCGGGTTATATAGTGACAACGAAAGTGCCATTATTATTGAAAATAAATTAGGATTTCATTATAAAACTAAACATGTACAACTCAAGTACCATTTCATAGGGTCAATGTTGGAAGATGGAAAGTTGAAGCTGGAAAATATACATGCTAGATAGAATCATGCCAATATGTTAACAAAAGTTGTAACTAGGTAGGAATTGAGATTCTCCTCGGTTTCTATAGGTCTTCAAGTATGATGATGAAGATGAGAAATAACCAAGTCCAAAGTGGAATCATTGTCCAACAAATGAAGCAACAATGGAGTTACTATAATCAGTCTCGAAGTGGGAGATTATTGGGTGTGGAGCCTAATTATATTATTTATTCAAAGGTATCACCGTGTTCGACCCCAGTTCCTAATGAGGTAGACAATTCACCGATTTAATCACCATCAGGGGAGGTGCCAATGATTTTATGAGCCCCCCCTCCCCCCCCCCAGTGGGGGTTTGGGGGAAATGCCCCTGAAGCTAAAATTAGATGTAAAATTTCCTTGTAAAATATTGTAATTTTGTACTCAATTTGAGTTGTTCATTAGGCGAATGATCTGATGATAGAAGTTATGTTTAATTTAGGGTTTTTCACTAGAAGGAAACCCCTTACTATATATGAGGGAATTGTATTGCAGTTGTGTATATGTGTGTATTTTGAGTGAGAAAGAGAGAGGAGACTGTGTGAGAGAAAAAATGAAATTAAAGTGGATTTGTTGTAGGTTGTATCTCTTAATTTTGCTGGATAATATAAAGGAAGGAATAGTTGTTTCTCCATGGGCATATCCCAAATTGGGTGAACCACGTATATCTATGCCTTTCTTGTTTTATGTGTTTTATGTGTTTATGTTTCTACTATATTTTATATGTACCATTGCTCTCTAATATATAAATTTCTAACAGGATCTTGTCTCCATAGTGAACAAATGGCTGGATGCACAAGCTAAGAAAGCCCTCCATATAGGTAGCTATGAGACCATAAAAGACTTGAATGCCATATTTTATTTGTTGATATTAAAGGCACTCTACAACCTGACTGTTATGCTTGGTTTGTTCATGTGTCGTCTTTATGTCAAACCATTGTTCTAACTATGAATTGTCAAATTCTTGTTCAAAAACAAAACATTCTTCAATCAAAAAATCATAGGGCAACACTATATCCTCTTGTTTCAATAGGAAAATGTTTTCAAAAGGCATATTTTGATAGTGAAAATTGTGGGACTAAATTTGAGCCTCTAAAGTTTCAAGTTCTTTTTCAATTATGTCAGCAAATGCTTCTAAGAAATGAATCTTATCCTCGAAAGAACATTTGCATGAATGTAAATACATAGGTAAAAAACTTGAAAAGTATGCAACAATATGTTCATCATCAAAATTGTCTTAATATTCCTTAAAATATTCAATAGAAATAGGATTAGAGACATACGCTGTCATCTTGATTGATTAGGCAACTAGATCTACAGTTCAAGCTCTGAATTCTTCGAAAAATGGAGTTGCCATGAAAGTTCTGACTTCTGGAATCTGATAATGGAGTCACTAGGTGAATGATGTACTACTAAATGGTGTATGAATGTTGTTCACCATTAGCAATAAGATCTAGATCTTGTTGTTTTCCTAGGGAAAAATTCACTTTAGCTCCCTGACAACGACGCAAAAATGTTAACACTTAGAGAAAATCTTGGTTGCGGGAAAAATTGCAAGGTAACCTCTAACCAATATTTTGGATTAAAATCTAGCTTCTTCAATATAAAGAGGGGTCATTCTATAACTCAGGAAAAATGACTGGTTATGTTTTCAGCACATTGACTAGATCATATGTAGAGTGAGGGGTTTTGAAAAGAAGTGTTTGTTTGGCAAATAAACACAATCCATTTGGTGATGGAATCAGACACATGAAATAACAAGGATCTGCAAGATGTTGGTTATATGGTCAATGATTGGCAAAGGGAAGGTAGACAACAATTTCTTAGACATCAGTTTATCATTGTAGCTAAAAGTTGAAGGAAGGAAACAATCCACTACAATTGGGTGTAGAAGATGAATCCAAAAGAAGATATAGAGGATAAGGCTGATAAATATCTGGTTAATATTGAAACAGAGCAATGATGAATTCTTATTCATTTGTCTCTACTCAAATATTGAAGCTAGAACATTAAATGAATTAACAGATAAAGGAAAAACAATCACAGAAGAAAAATAATACAAGAAATTGATTGCACAAGAATATTTGCATCAAAGAATAAGTACGTATGATCTTACAGTCTAAATTAATAAAAATATGAAGAATACAAAGCCAAATCGTATTCAGAACTCAACCTCTGTTACATTACATAGACTTTCTTTATAACAAAATTCCAAACTCTAACAAGTTTCTCCTTCATACTTAATTACAAATTGCTAAAAATAAAAAAGATAAAGCACATCTCTCAAATACATGCACATATCTTTCCAAGCCTATATACATCTAAAGATCATATTGTCACTGGAGTCATGGCTGGATACAAGGATACGAAATTCAAATTTGATGAGGTGGCATCCAATTCAACAACTATCCATGAGCTTTTTCCTCACAAATTGTGAAAAATAGGGTCTAGTGATCCCTTCGAAACTCCAAAACCTTGATAGGTGTTAGAAAACTGAGAGAGTTTTTTTTAGATGGGTTCGTTAGAGAGAAAAAAATCTTTTGGTTTTGTAAAATGCATTCTCATTTGTTTGGAAAGTGTGCCTAAAATTACTGTGTTGTACAGGAAAAAACATAGTTTTAACCGACCATTTTTACAAAAATGTGTTGCTACTCCCATTGTTAGCACATTTTTCTTTTTTCATTTTTAAACACACAATAATGTTGACACTCCTGTTTTCAGTGCTTTAACCTTGTTTATTAAAAATAAGCACTGACATTCCTGTTGTCAGTGCTTTAACATTTTTTTTACAAATTGGCACTCACACTGAAACTGTCAGCGCTTTTTAAAACTAACAACTAAAATTGTGATAACAACTAGCTTCACGAGGATTTTTTCGATCATAGATGGCAACAAGAACCCCTATATACTAGAGGCCTAATCCATTGGGCTGATCCCAAATCAACAAGTGCGACTTGCAACTTACACTTATTCTCCAACTAAAAACCAAATTGTAATCCAAACTAAATTGTACATTACACTATAAACTAAAACTAAAAAATGCAACAAACTGAAAATGCACATGCTAAAAGATACGCCCTTTTGGCAACAACCTGCATAACACAGTTTGCAGTGTCACCCGAGGTAGTATTGGGGGATGCTAGAACCAAGTTTTTGCATCCAAAACGCTATGTGATGTGGGGTTAGGGCATTTCTTTAGTTTCAGGCCTGATCTTAACTTCGTGAACCCTTATCCATGAAATTTCTAAACTTACAATTATTTTCAGTTAAAGAGAGTTATTAACTTCGCATAAACATCTAATTATGCATAAAATCTCATATAATAGTAGATCCAAATCTTCACGGAGCAATAAATATGAAAATACAGGCAACTATCATTCAAGTGCGTGTCAATATAGAGAACATTTAAGTATACACATTGAACATAAAGTTGATTCAAATTTTCTTTATTACTTCAGATCTTCCTTATACAAAGTTTCCAAACCCTATGCACACAGCTTTAGGGGCCCATGCACTTTGTTGTAGAATTACCAAGGTCCCCACACACTCAGCTGCAAGAGCCTTCCCCTTCACCAAAAATATAGAAAGATGATATAGAATTAGAACATATCAAAATCCCATCCTCTTGATTGATTTCTTACACTCCCGAAGACACCATTTTATATACGTTTTTCCGATTACAATACTATGGTCCGCAAACCATGGATGGATCTCAAAAAAATACAAAAAATAAGGGGATTTGACCTTCCTAAGCCCCTTGACTCCTAATGACCTATGCTACTTATGCTCTGCTCCTCAAAATGCAAAGAATTACAATATTTTAACAAAACTTGACCTAGGGGAACCAGTCCCAACAAGTTGTTTTTTATTCAATTTTGTATTTATCTTTTACTGATGATGATACAAAAACTGTCAAGGAAGCATTAGATTCAAAGGATGGAAAACTTTGGAAAGAGGCCATGGTTGATGAAATGGCATCTTTAGACAAAAAATTAGGCTCGGGATCTGGTGGAGTTGCCAGCTAGAAGGAAACCCATTGGCAGCAAATGGGTGTTTAAGAAGAAATGAATGCAAAAGAGAAGGTGGAGAAATGAAAAGCTCGGTTGGTAGCAAAAGGTTATTCCCAGGTGATGGGAATTTATTTTGGTGATAGTTTTTCTCCTGTTGCAAAGGTAGCTTCTATTATATTACTTTTATATGTTGTTGCTACTTTTGATTTTGAGGTAGAACAGATGGATGTGAAGACAACATTTCTTCACAGGGATCTAGAAGAAGAGATCTGCATGAAGCAACTTGAAGGCTTTGTAGTGAAGGGTAAGAAAGAACTAGTATGTAGGTTAAAAAAGTCTCTGTATGGGTTAAAATAGTCACCAAGGATGTGGTATCATAAATTTGATACATATATACGAGGACTTGGCTTCACCAAAAGCAAAGAAAACCATTGTTTGTATTTTAAATTAATTGGTGACTATGTTATTTATTTTATCTTGTATGTCAATGAGATGTTGGTGATTGGAAATAACAAAGCCAGGAATTGAAGATCCAATTGGCCTCCCAATTTGACATGAAAAATATTGGTGCTAGAAACTATATTTTGGGCATGGAAAGTAAACAAGATCAGGCAAAAAGGGAGCTTTGGTTAAACTAGAGGAAGTATGTCAAGACAATATTCTAGAGATTTAATATGCAGGATAGTAAACTAGTGATGGTTCCTATTCTTGTCAGTGTAAATTTATATGCTAAACAATGTCCCAAGACACATGAAGATGAAGAGGACATGTTCGTGTTTCATACGCAAGTGCTATTGATAGCTTGATATATGTAATGGTTTGTACTAGACTAGACATTGCACATGTAGTGGGAGTATTGAGCAGGTTTACAAGATGGGGGAAGGAGCATTGGACAACAGTTAAGCGGGTTTTCAGGTATTTTCATGGCACTCGTGACTATGGTGTAAGCTACCAAGGAAGACCAGGATTGGACAAAGTTGTGGAAATTTGTGGATTTGTTGATGTGACTGGGCTGGATATCTGGATCAGAGAAGATCTATAAGTTGGTATGTGATTAACCTATTTAGAGGTGTAGTCAGTTGGATGAGAAAGAGACGGTCTGTAGTGGCACTTTCAACTATAGAGGCAGAATACATGTTAGCCGCTCATGCAAGCAAGGAAGCAGTTTGGTTGCAGAGATTGTGTTCAAGTATGGGGTTAGTAAAATGATCTATAAGGATAAAGTGTGACAGGAAAAGTGTAATTTTCTTGGCAAAGAACCTTTCTTATCATTCAAAGACAAAGCACATTAATGTTTGAATCAGTATCACTTTGTCAAGGATATGGTTGAGGACCGAAAGGTGTTGTTGGGAAAGTGTGGACACTTTGAATAATAATACAGATGCATTTAAAACGTCTATGACCATTAAGAAGTTCTCTTAGTGTAGAGAACACTGGGCATTGTAGGGCTGGACCAATGACTAATCTCTAATGTGGCCCCTATGGAAATAAAACAACAAGTGGGAGAATATTGGGTGTGTGTTATATTATTTCCATGACTAAGGCTACCTATTCGTTGTGTCGGGTGCAACGGGGGGTCAAAGGCAGGGGGGCAGGGGGGGTGGCATCCCACCTTATAGGGGATTTGAGGGGGGCAGTAGCCTCCCTCTACAGGGTTCGGGGCAGCACCGTGGTCAAAATTCTTTTAGACCCTATATTAGGTGGATGGGCCTACCTATGGTTTTGTGAATGGTTTTTACACATGGCTTTGGGCATGATGGTTTTCTGCCGATGGTATTTAGTAGATTTGGTAAAGGGAACTAAACTTATGTTCTAATCTAGGGTTAATGGATTGGGGTCTATGTATTCTTTCGCATGTATATATATGTTTTTTAACATTTAAAGAAATATAATGAAAAATCAATCTCGTAGTCCCGATTTTTGGATTCAGGGGAAAATATCTATGTATATCTATTTTATGTTTTATGCTCTTCCTATTGTTTATTTTCTATTTTTAGAATTCATATGCAGGTCATTTTTGTATGGGGTTAAAACCTACAAAATATTGAACCAGTTACTGAGCAAACTATTTCTGAAACTTAAGGTAAACAACAATGAGTTATAGTAAATTTCACTCCATTGCTTCCCTACCAAACAAATTTGTAAAAAAAAAAAAAAAAACAAATTTCTTTGTGTTCAACTTCTTTTCCTTTTGTTTTCAACACACAATATGCCTCCTTCTGCATTCTAGATAATGCTAATGACATCAATATATTTTCCTTCCTCCCATTTTGCGTATTTGTTGCCCACTGTAGCCTTCTATCACAGCGTTTCCTTTTAGCTAAAGCAGCCTCTAACACTCATGCTGCCCATGGATTGCATTGCCTTAAGGCTAAGATTTCTTTCTGATACTGCATCTTCCTAACATTGTTGCATTTCCCTACACTGCTACTACAACCTCCATGTTTCCTCCCAAGGCTCGCCTCATGGCTCCATTCCTCCACCAATAATGCTTCCACTCTCCCCTCTACCCCCCTCCACTAGCAACGCTACCACTATTCTCTTTTATGTATTTTTTAAAATAGTCAAAATAATTACAATGAAATTTCCTTCACCACCCATCTTTGGAGAAAGAGAATCGTATAGTTTCAACTATATGAGAATCTCATTCTGGAGTGATTCACGAAAGTTTGTTTTAATTCAGGTGATATTCCTTGAATCTCGAATTTCGCTTCTCAAGAGAATAAATTGATTAGGTGTTCCAATGTTCATTCTCACCGTCAAAATTGAATCATAAATCATGTTATTAATGCATTTACGTATATAAATCTCAGCAAATAAAATAAGAAAACAAACGACAACAGAATGGAAGTTGATTGGGTATATGCAGCTTAGAGAGGGCTAATGTTTTAGAGACAACGTGGAGGATTATAACGCCATGCATCGTGAAGATATTACGTCATGGAAGTTTTAAAAGCACGAGCCAACATGGAGGGTTGAAGAGTTCACCATCATGGAGGTCGACATTATATTAATCATTTTGTTGAGCATAATACTTCCTTCTTATTATTTTAAACATTGCCTTTGTATCAAATTAGTTCCGTTTGGAATGATTTGTTTAGGCCTTAAAAACATTGAATTATTCCCTTAGGTGTTTTCATCAAATAATCATTTGTTTGTTGCTTTTATTTTTTATTTTTATTTATTATATTTTTCATTATAAAATAATATACAGAAATCACAACATACACATATAATAAATATCACTATTATATAACATGACAAATAATTATAAATTTTATAACAAGACTTATAATTTTAATAAGATCATATACAATAATATATATTAAAGTATGCTAAGAAATATATAATATATATATAATATATATATTATATATATATTCACAAGGTCATGGGAATGTCATTTCAAGTGAAGGCCAAAGCAAGAATTAACAAGAAATTAGGGAGAATAATCATTGTAAGAAGCTGCCATAAAAATTAATCAAATTTTCAAAGGAATGCACCTAGATTTCATGCGCCAAATAAAACACTGAGTTAATTCAATGTTAAGGATAAGGTGACCAAAAAGGAGATGGTAAAGGTGAATCTAATTGAGTTGCGAAGGAAATTCTATCGAGGAAACCAAATGCAAAACTGTGAGGCGATATGACAAAATGAGACCCGTGATGCAAGCATTGCTTTGAGGAGAGGAATAATAATGTGTATTGACCTAAGTGAAATCATGTGAGAAAGGGGCCATATAGTGGAAAATGACACTTTACACAAATGTAATAAAAACCAAAAGGAAACCTAGAGCGAAATGAGAAGCAAAGTACATTAACGATCCCGATATCTTATTAGAAAAATATTAGGGTCATTAAGGGAATTTTGAGGTCTAAAATGGGCCTCCTAAGAAAAATGTACAACCAAAATAAAATTTATACGAACCAATAGGATTTAAGATGATGATGTCAACCATGGCAGATGCTTCACCATTTTTGGAGTAAAAAAGTAAAAATATTAAAAAATAATAAATAAAACTACTTTTTCAACTCATATTTTCAACTTATCTCCCTAAGGTTTTACTCAAATTTCGAGTGGGAGCACTTGTTAGATGAAAACTTCGATTCCTCATCCAATGAATACCCATGTTTCATACTTTTGATGGACCATGCTACACAAAAAATGAGAAATACATGAAAAAACATGACTGCAATCACGTTTTTCATGTATATCTCAATTTTCGTGTAGAAGGGTCTAACGAAAGTATGCAACATGGGTACTCCTTGGATGAGGAATCAATTTTTTCATCCAATGAGTGTTTTCACTGGAAATTTGAGTAAACCCACAGGGAGATAATTTGAAAATACGGGTTGAAAAAATAGCTTTTTCTTTTTTCCATCTAAAATTTGATGATGTAATCTAATCTTATTTTATTATTTCCACTATTATTTTATAATTTCCTTAGGAGGCCCATTTTAGACATCAAAATTCCCCTAATGTTTGTGGCTACAACAATTAGCGAGACACGTGAGAGAAACAATTATCTCTGGTTAGGATTAGACAGAAGTTGTCCCAAAATATTTGTATCTTATACCATTCACAAGAGTCCCACATAAGGCTGGAAGAGAACAGAGTAAGCACAAAATGATCAGATTACTTGAATGCCAAGTTCCAAAATAATGAATCCAAGGAAAGGGGATATTACTTATTTAAAATAGAACTATACTAATCAATACTAAAAATAGTTAGGAAGTCGCTTAAATATTAGCGAACATTTGATGTAATGTTATCCCTTTACATGACATTGCTTCCCTCCCAACAAGCTTGGAGAGTACCCGAGTGAGGTTGTCATGGTACCATACCAGTATGGCCCCACTTCCAACAAGCGTCCATAGCCTTGACAGGTTTACTTATACTTCCTGTACATGCGTGCTTTCAAATTTCCTTTGACCACCATTTTGATGATAGTTTATAGAATTTCTTTTAGTATTTTCTTGTTGTGCAATTAGGTGAAGAAAGTGGGGTGGTACATGAAGATATGTGTTGAGAGACAAATGGAAAACTATTAAAGATTGACCTCACTAGACCTATTTTCATCTACCAAAATAGAGTATTTTAAATATGTGGAGGGGAATGGGAGGGATTCAAAATTTGTACTGATGACAATTCGTTCATCTATTAAAATGGGCTCAAACTACATAAACCAAGACTCTATGTTCACCATGATGAATGATTAAAATGTGAGAAGTAGGTAACCTATATCTAGTTATAAATAGAGAGTGAGGATTTCTCCCATGCAGACCAGCTGATATTGTCATTTGAAATAATGTTCCTCCATATAACAATTTGAAAACAAACCATAAGAGGACATATATACAAGAAAAATAAAATGAACAAACAAAAAGGAAATGAGACTAAGGAAAATCAAAATCAAATGGTTAAGCTTTAAAGGGTGACTAGACAAGATAAAGAAACAAAAATATCAAAGTCATGTTTGCATAGGTTGAGATGGTGATACATGTGTCTTGTCGGTCTGTGATGAATAAAGCTTTCCCAAGTGTTCACTATGGTGCAATCATGTTTACAAACTTGTTTATGATGTTATCATCAAGATATTCATATTTATTCAAAATAAGCTTGTTAAAGAGAAAAAAACTAAAGATCAAGCTTAACATGAAATGAAAATAATGTTGAATATGATGATTAAAGCCAAATTCTCTATGATTACCTTATTTAATAACCTAAAATTAAAGAAAATTAAACTAATTCTAATCCTACTATATACACTATACAAAATTTGCATCGGGAAAAACAGTCAAATATATGTATATTTCTAATGCAACCATCACATCAGTTTTGTCCCTGTAATCAAATATATAACATGCATTAGTAAAGGAAGCAAAACAAAACTATAAGAAACAAAAACACAACTATGCACATCTAACCTTAAAAAATTAAAAGAAAACAAATTATGTATATCAACCTTAGCTTGAAATGTTTTTTCTAAGAAAAATTCAAAAGAATCATAGAAATAAGGGTGAATACTTGATACCTCTTGAAGGTCATTCCAAGGAGAAGAAACTAATATGCTTAGTTCAAGTGGTATACTGTTAGATGTTGCAACCTATTGAAATAAGTATTATATACATTACCTAATCTATTGTTATGAAAATCACAAGGAGAACTAGAAGACCTAGCATTATGAAAGCAAGACAAAGAGATTTTATTGTGACAAGATTCCATGGGATTATGAATATGAATATCATGGGAAACCTGATGATCATGTACATAAAAATATATAATGTTGTGTTTATCTATAGGAGACAATAAAAAAGTAGAAAATGAATCTATCGACAGATGTGAATGAAAATCCCTGTGTCAAAGGTATCTCATCCTCGAAATATTTGTCATATATGACCTCCCTTTCCTGAAATTGGTGTAAGTGATTTGATTTAGAAGAATAAAAAAAAGGATAGAAAAGTGATTGAAAATCATCAAGGATGGATAAAGATTCCTTCTCACAAGAAATGACATCCTCAAAGAAAATTGAATTTGTAGAAGGCAGGTTCTCGTCTGAAAGTTTTGTGATATCACTATGGTTTGTACTATGATTTGTGAAAATGCCTATATATAAAAGATAATGAACTCCATAGTATATTGTATTATGCACATCCATAGGATTTGCCTCATCATGGATATGTTGATCAGTATGGATTGAAGGTAGATCTTCTATTATAACTGAGTCAGATTTCAAAAGAAGATTATCACATTGTTCATGATTCAGTTCCTGAGGTTTAATAATTCTTGATGATATTGAATGAGGTTGATTAGAATGTTCAACATGTTTAAGAAAGAAATAAAGAACATATTCTTTTATGTGTGATCTATTAGAATTACTGGAAGAAGATACAAGGAATTGAAAACATTGTAATAAATCATCTTGAAATTGGAGATCTTTAAGGGGAAATATAAAACAAAGAGATGTATATATATTATAAAATTCATCAATCGATTCATTCTCCTACATTGTAAGAGTTTTTATGTCAAAACACAGCTTGTCATATTCATAAAATTGATGTGATGAAAGAAATGTTTCAACAAAGTGTTCACAAGAATGTATAGATTTGTCTGGAAGTGAAGTATACCATCCTCTAATTTGACCTTTAAATGTGAGAGCAAATAACTTGTAGATCTTGTTATCATAAGTGATATTAAAGGAATTGCATTTGAATAAAAATTGTGAAACATGATCGATAGGTGTCACACAACTCTCACTGTCATAACTTGGTCTAATTAGAGACATGATAGGTTCCTTGAGAAAACCTCTTGTAGGTTCAGGTGTGCTAAATGCATGACCCAAAGGATGAGTCATGATAAACAAGATAAAATTTCACAAATAGAAATATGTGTCCCTCCTTCTAGAGCTAAAAGCGTTGATGCTTGGAAATGTCCTAGCTAAACACGTGAGAAATTTCCGAGAGTCCCAATTAGACTCTTTTCCATTGTGATAGCAATCCTAATTGGTTCAAATGGGTTTCCAGTTACCTGTGTCCTAGGACTAGCCTAAGTTAACCTAGTCTATTCTAGTTAAAAAAGTGTGTACAATATGCATAAGAATGACCTTCAATATGCTTATGAGTGATGGTTATTCGAGAATAACATACTGAAGGGAAAATGAGTCATCTGTATGATAATGTTTAGGTGAGATGATCCTTAATGAATTGATTGAAATGACGGCTCAGTTTAGCCATTATGAAGCTTTCTCCTATGCAAGGAGTCTTGAAAGATATGATGCAAACGAACATAAAAGGAAATCTATCTTGGCTAAGCACATGATAACCTCATGCTTAGTCAAGAGCTAAAATTGTTCTAATTGGAGGGGAGAAGAACTGTGTTTGATCTTAAGATGAGGATTCACTTGCAAATCCCAAAGAAATTTAAATATCTAGGAATGTCTTTAGCACAAATGCAACTAAGGTGACCTTGTTAAAGAACTACCAAAATAACTTTATTTACATACTTAGGATCAAACATATATTGAATTAATTCTAAATTTCATATAAGTAGAAAGAATAATCTTCTCTACTTAATACCAGGAATAACTAAGAAAAAAATTATAAAGAAAAATAAATAATTATTTATCCTACAAATAAATCTTATTTAACTCATTTCTCTCTAATTTAACTCTCCAAATTTGTAAAAATAAGTTAAAAGATTAGCTTAACTTTTTAAAAATTTGTTGTGGTCCATACAATTATTACATGAATATGAAAATGAAGGTCCAACAATAACAGCCCTTTTGTTATTTTATAAAAGATGCATATTAAATCAACATAGAACACCATGGAAATGAAAATATATATTATATATATTTTTTGTATTATATATAATATATATGTATTACCAATGATCTTGAGTAAATCATCTAACAAAACCCATGGCATTAAAAAAAAAACAAAAGAAGCAACCTCCAAGGCTCACCCTGCCTCTCAGACTACACTTCCTTCCGGTACTGCGTCTTCCTAACACTGCCACTCCCCCCTCCTCCACCAGCAACGCTGCCACTGTTCTCATTACAATGCAACTTCGCTTACCACTCATGGTATAGTTTCAATTGAGGTGAGATTCCTGCTCGAATTTCGCTCCTCAAGAGAATAAATCATGTTGTTAGTTCATTTAGGTATAAAAATCTCACCAAACAAAATGAGAAGGTATTACGTCATGGAAGTTTTAAAACCACGAGTCAACGTGGAGGGTTCGTGGAGGTCGACATTATATTAATCATTTTGTTGAGCGTAATACTCCCATCTCATTATTTTAAACATTTCCTTTCTATCAAATTTGTTTCGTCTGGAATGTTTTCTTTAGGCCTTGAAAGCTTTGAGTTATTCCCTTAGGTGTTTGCATCACTTGTTTGTTGCTTTCACTTTTCTTTTTATTTTATTATATTTTGTTATTATAAAATAAACACATACAAAGTCAAAATGTGATAATATAAAATATACGTTATATAAAATGCCAGGATATTATAAGTTTCCAGTATGAATTAATAATTTAATAAAGATTATATAATAATGAATATATGAAAGTCATGTTAACAAATATGTTATTCATATATATATATATTCACAAGGTTATAGGAATCTTATTTGAGGTGAAGGCCATAGCAAAACTCAACAAGAAAATTAGGGGAATATTCGTTGCAACAAGGTGCCATAAAAAATAATCAAATTTTCAAAGCAATGCGCCTCGATTTCGTGTGCCAAATAAAACATCGAGATCATTCAATGTTAAGAATAAGGTGACCCAAAAGGAGATGGTAAAGGTGAAGTCAATTGAGGTGTGAAGGAAATGCTATTGAGAAAACCAAATGTAAAATTGTGAGGCGATATGAAAAATGATACAAGTGATGCAAGCATTGCTATGAGGAGAGGAAATAATAACATGTATTGACATAAGTGTCGTCATGTGAGAAAATGGCCATACAACGGAAACTGACACTTTACATGAATGTAATCAAAACCAAAAAGAAACCTGAAGCGAAATGAGAATTAAATTACATGAAGGATCCCCATATCTTATTAGAAAAATATGGGGGTGTTGTGGCTACAACAGTTCAGCAACAAGTTACTCAGTTCTACACCACCTTTGATCATTAGTAGGTTGTCCCTTGTTGGGGGTTCATTGATTCTAGAATTTAAGGAAAAATAGAAGGAATCCCAAAG
>APFE030485553.1:0-17164 GCA_000404065.3 Pinus taeda
TGTAATGACCCCGGAAAATTTATAAATAATTCTTCTGTTGTTACCAATGTAGGTAAAAACATTGAACAAGGATTATTATTTTAAAAAAAATGATTATAATATTATTAATTCGGAATTTGAGCATGGATTGAGTAAATCACATATACTAACTTCTCATGAGGAAGTTGTTTTCTTTTCTTGATAATTAAAAAAAAAAAAAAAACAGTTGCCAGCAGGAAAGGGGGAAAACCCTAACTATTTTTTTTCCTCCTATAGTAAAGATGGGAAAGGAAAAAGGGATCGGGCAGTTGAGGAACAGACGGGAAGAGGCAAGAAAAGAAAAGAAAGCATGCTAAGTCTGGTGAGGACCAGATAGCATGGGCACAGATGGTGCACTGAATTTGCTGAAGGCAGTGGTCTGGAAAACAAGCTTAGGGGGAGATTCGGTTTTATTGACGAGTCTCGTGGACAGGAGGAAATACAAGCAAGAAACCAGTTTCCCAAACTCTGGAGGGGTGTGGGAACTGTAAGGGCAGAAGTACAAGTAAGTATAACTGCAGCTCCATATTTCTATAAAAGATTGTATTATTAAGGAGCACCACGTTAGTGGTATTAGTTATATGGTTAAACTACCTTTGTTGAGGATTCTATTATAAAATAGAAACTAACGATATTCTCTACGAGACTTGGTCTTGGACCCTGTTCTGAAAGTAACATTGGTAAAATTCAACTAAACCCAAGAGTAGGGGTTCCTTAGGTTTAGGGTGGTTACAGGTATCTGTTAAGACTCCCGTAACCCCATAAAACCAATAGCAGAACCTTGGGGAAACTGTAGGGTTCACCTTGAAAAAAAAGGGATTTACTCATAAGTCTGTAACTTCATCGAATTAAAACAGTAGGAAAATTTGTAAAGAAAGGAGAAAATATTCATAAGTCTATAACTACATCGAACTGAAAACAGTAAAACTGTAAGTAAAACTATAAATAAAGTAAGGGCGAAGAGTGTAAGTTCTGGGAACAGCTAAACTCGGTAATAGAAAACGAACATAGTAAAATCCTCCTCTATGACCAGGTATAATAGAGGAGTTCTTTTTTAAACTGTATTAAAATTCCATTAAGAACAAACCAAATACCGAATATAAATATTAAGCCATAACATTCAGCCGAATCACGGTACAATGCCTGTAGAATCACATGGGAACAGAATGAGGTTGGCTGGAGGTATATATATGTATTTCAAAGAAAATAAAACCTGTAACTATGAAAGAAAATTACGAACCCAGAGGTCTGATTAAACACCATAACAGTAAGCACCGAATGCTTTCGGTTACCTATGTATGCAGTTATAATAGAGTAATAAAAGTCGGATAGAAAGCTTACAAGCTTTATCAACCATTCGAACAACAATTTAACCCAGGCATTCCAGAGTGCTGAACGCATATCATACCAACAAACCAAGAATCGATTATATGTATATCGGGTAGACATTGGTAGAACAAATAACGGAAGAATGTCTGAGCAACTTATAAAAATGTTCTTAACAAAAAGAATACAAACATGCCGAGACCTATAAGTCGAAGTCGCCGAGTCATACCATGGACTCCAGGACCCAAGACTCAGGAATCCATAACTTTATATCGGAACAGAGGAAGTACAAAAAGGAAAAGATGTAATATATTATATTCACATTTAACTTGTTCAAGAGCATGCAGATGGGTTAGAACAAAGACTAATAGACTCATCAAAACCCTTACAGTACAGAACGAAGAAACAATATTTATATAACTTATGACCAGGTGCCATTCAACCAGTATTGAATATTACATTTCAAATAAACACCGAACTGTTCGTCCTTAAATAAGACAAAATATATAGCGTGATACATTCATATAAATTCATGAGGACAGAAGCCTCATTGAGCGACGACTGTGGATGACTCTCACGGCCGAGAGGATAAAACAATCGAAGACATTCTTCCAAAAGTAATCATCGAACCTGACAAGGGAATGAACAGTGTTAAGCCGTTGAACCCGCATCCTACCCAAACAATAACCTGGTGCAGCAAGGGTTTGGAATGAACTTACCTGGAGGAGTTCATCGATACATCTGAACAGGGACTACTACCTTTACATCCGCGGCGACGAAGCGCTCCAATTCCTTCATATTCGCGTAGTGAAACAATTTAGAAAACATCCCATAGCTTACCATCAAAATCTAGATCGATTCAAGATAGCAGCGAAGAAAAACAAACCGCTTAAGTGATACCTGAACTGTTGAGCAAGGTCACGGGATAGGTAACTTGGAGGCGCTCGGCTCGCCTTCAAACGAAAAGGCATGAGTAGACCTCTGGACCGAGGCCACAATCGGTGGAACCCTCTGGAAGCCGAACTCTATATCGGAGGAACCCTCTGGAGGCAGTGCTCGCAAACACCAAATGGAGACCAAAACCCTTAGGCGCTGCCATGTATAGTTGACCGGAGCAAATATAGCCGTTCGATGGAGGGGAATGGATACCCTCCATCGATTTAATCCAGAATCCCGAGGATCAGTGTACTCTGCTGTAACATTAATGTCAAACAGCTATCAACAGCTATCACCGGGATCACCATCTGAGTTGGAGTAAAGCAGATCATGAGGAGAGTCTAGCTGTCATCCTCTCGGCTAGTTAACCATTAATACGCTTTGGGGAAACAAACCGCCAACAACAAACATTAGGGTACATGAAATCCAAGTGCCGGAAAAAGGGTAACTATATAAGGTTTGATATGGGCCATTGTAATTTACCATGAATGGTTGGCACGGTAATTATACCTTCTATATTAATGTATAAATGACAAAAACTTTTTTTTTTTTATTATCGATATTTTTATGAGGTTGGGAATTGTGACATGTGTTATTAGAGCCCAGTTACAGAACTGAGGCCTCTGGGAAAAATAGAAGTGGCATATAGAGATATTATCAATAATAAAATACATATACCCATTTAGTTGTTAATAGTATGCTAATTCTTCTCTCGCTGTTGTCATTTAATTTTAGATCAAGTACAGGGCCAGGAGTCCAAGGAACCGCAGCATGAGGAGGACAAATAGTACATCTCGCAGATATGCGATGGGACAGGGAGCACATGGTCCCGAAAATAACCCTGAACTATGGGTACAGCTCGGGGAAGAAGCCAGAGTTACAAACCAGGCGATTCTGGAAACAGTGCTGGAGCTTAAGAATGAGATGGCTCGGTTACGAGAGGACAATGCACGACTAACGATGGAACAGGAAAGAATTTTAAAAAGTTTGTTCGACAGGCAGAACCAGCCACTAGTTAATCCTAACACGAAACAACAGAGAATATCAAAAGAACAGAACCATCATATACCCCCTGAAAGATCAGAAGAACAAGAGGAACGTTCTGACAATGCGTTTGAACAACAAACCTCAAAAAGGCAAAGGGTGGAGTTGCAAGGGGAATTTCGCAATATTAAACCACCGCACTTTGACGGGGAACAGGAAGAAGCAGCTGAAGCATGGTTAATTAATATGAAAAAGTATTTTCAGCTGTACGAGTATGACCATAACCTTAAAGCATGTTTGGCTATTTTTCAATTGCAGGGAAATGCTACCTTATGGTGGGAAGAAGTTAAGATTGTAAAGGGAGTAACCGAGCAGACCATTACTAGGGAAAATTTCCAAAGGTATTTTAAAGAGAGATATTTGACCGAGCGCTTCTATAATGAAAAGGCAAGAGAATTCCACAATTTGCGGTTGGGACAGCAGACTATGGACGAATTTATCACCCGTTTTACCTCCTTGCTCCGCTATGTGCCATATATAAGGGAGGAAAAAGTAAAAGTGCAACAATTTGTTAGCAGCTTGCCATCGTATATGCGGGAGAGGATTGAGTTTGACAATCCAAAGTCAATGGACGAGGCAATCCGTAAAGCCAGAATCTGTTATCAACAAAGTAAACAAAAAGGGGAAGCTGCTGGCAGAAAATGGAATGAGAAAAAGGGCTTTAAGTCAATCGGACACAATAAAGGAAATCGCTGTGGCGGAAGCAAGGGAAATGGCAAGGGACCGAACAACATAATTACATCAAGAATTGCATCCAAATTTAGGACAGCAAATGAATCCAGGGTCAGCGAGCAGCATGCAAGACTAGACAGCGAAGGTACAGCAAGGCCCCCGATGCAGTGCTGGGGTTTTGGGGGGCCGCACTACGTCAAAAACTGTCCACAGCATAAGGGAACTGAACAGTTATCCCAAATCCATGAAGCCTCAATGGTCGGCGAAGTTGGACGTAGCGTACCAAAGATTAATGCAGCTCTGGATGATCGATAGGCAAAATATCAACCAACCATGGTCGAATTTGAAGGTAAAATCTCAGACCTTACCATAGTTGTTTTAATTGACCCAGGGGCTACACTAAGTTATATGAGTCCAAAGGTGGTGGAACACTGTAATTTGCAACCTGTTAAATTCAAAAACCCATGGCTAGTACAATTAGCTACAGGAGCCAAGAAGCGAGTAATAGCAAAAATCAATGACTGTTCTTTCACCATAGCTGGACAACCAGTAATGGTTGATCTGAACGTGCTCCCCCTCGGTTCATATGATATTTTAATTGGTATGGATTGGTTGGAAAGGCACTGGTCGTTAGTTGATTGCAAAACCAAGATTATTTATTATAGAGATCAGCATGGAGCTAGAAAAGAAATGCAAGGAATTAAGCGACCAGTGCAAGTCCGACCAATAACTACAACCCAACTAGCAAAATGTATCCGAAAAGGGTGCCAGATTTATGCTATTCAAGTGGGTTATGCAGATTCCAAGGATAAAACAGCTACATTGGATAGTATCCCTGTAATATGAGAGTTTGCAGATGTATTTCCGGAAGAGATTCCCGGACTACCGCCAAAAAGGAATATAGATTTTACCATTGAGTTGGTATCGGGCGCAGCCCCAGTGTCACGAGCACCCTATAGAATGAGTGTGCTTAAATTAACAGAATTAAAAATGCAGTTGCAAGAATTACTAGATAAAAACTATATTCTTCCTAGCGTGTCTCCATGGGGAGCCCCAGTATTATTTGTTAAGAAAAAAGGCGAAACCCTTCATATGTGCATTGATTACCGTCAGTTGAATAAACTGACCATCAAAAGCAAATATCCTTTACCTCGGATTGACGAACTGTTTGACCAAGTGAAAGGTGCAACAATGTTCTCTAAGATTGATTTTCGATCAGGTTACCACCAGATCCGAATTAAAGAGGAGGATATTGCTAAAACAGCTTTTAGAACAAGATATGGTCATTATGAATTCATGGTATTACCTTTCGGGTTAACCAACGCCCCTGAAACTTTCATGTGTTTAATGAACAACATATTTCATCAATATCTGGATCGATTTGTGCTGATATTTATCGATGATATATTAATATATTCCCGCACCATAGAGGAGCACCAGGAACATCTCAGAATGGTGCTACAGACCCTTCGAGAACACCAGTTATACGCTAAGTTTAGGAAATGTGATATCTTCAAGGAAGAAATCCAGTACTTGGGTCACGTAATTACAAGGGACGAGATTGCAGTAGATCCAGAAACGATAAAGGCCATAATGGAGTGGCCCGTACCAAAGGATGTAGCGAATATCCGGTCCTTCATGGGATTAGCCGGGTATTATAGACGAATTGTGGAGGGCTCCTCCAAAGTGGCTTTCCCTATCACTTCCTTGCAGAAAAAGGGGAGACCATTCCAATGGACCCCAAACTGTCAGAAAAGCTTCGAGCAGTTGAAGCATCTGCTCACCTCAGCACCTATTTTGAGTATAGCTAATCCTGATAAAGAGTATGTGGTATGCACTTATGCAAGCAAAGAAGGATTGGGGGGTGTATTAATGCAAGGAGGTAAAGTGATTGCATATGAGTCGAGAAATTTAAAAGAGCACGAACAGAAATACTCTGCTTACGATTTGGAGTTGGCTGCTGTCATACATGCCTTAAAAATGTGGCGGCATTACCTTATGGGTAGGAAGTTTCTATTGCTGACTGACCACCACAGTCTGACTAATTATTTTAGCCAGCCCACTTTAAACGTTAGGCAAGCACGGTGGGTGGACTTCTTAAGTGGCTTTGATTTTGATATTAAACATTTGCAGGGAAAGGAAAACCGAGTGGCAGATGCCTTAAGTCAGAAGGTACAAAACTTGTACAAAATCTCCATCAGTGGATGGAAAAGTCCTTTTTGGGAAATGATAAGGAAAACATCAGAACAAGATGCTGAATATCAGCAAATAAAACAGCAATTACAGCAGTCCAACAACGGGAAAATTCAGCAAGAATATGAGTTGGATGATGCAGGGATGTTGTACTACAAGAAAAGGTTATATGTACCAAACCAAAGCAGTATTAAAAATCTGATATTGGATGAATTCCACATCAGTCATTATGCGGGTCACCCGAGTTACCAGAAAATGATCACTGCAATTCGGAAAGATTATTTTTGGCCGGGAATGAAGAAGAATGTGGCTGAGTACTTGGCACGGTGCTTAGAATGCCAACAAATCAAAGAAGAACATCAACACCCAGCAGGATTATTGCAACCATTACCTATTTCAGAATGGAAATGGGAAACCATTTCCATGTACTTTATCACTGGATTACCTAAGACAACGAGGAACAACGATTCCATTATGGTGGTAGTAGACAAGTTGAGTAAAGCTGCACATTTTATACCTGTGCAATCCACGTACAAGGCTGCACAGATTGCTCATATTTTTATGCAGAATGTGTTCAAATTACATGGGCTTCCGAAAACAATAATTTCAGATCGTGATGTGAAATTCACATCAGCCTTTTGGAGAACGTTATTCGCTGGATTAGGAACTCAGCTGAACTTCAGTACAGCATATCATCCCCAAACTAAAGGACAGACAGAACGAGTGAACCAAGTGGTAGAGGATATGTTAAGGGCTTATGTAATGCAACAACCTATGCTGTGGGAAGAATATTTACACTTGGTAGAATTCGCGTATAACAATGGGTATCATACCTCGACGCAAATGAGTCCTTTCGAAGTTCTGTACGGCTAGAAATGCCGTACACCTTCAAGCTGGGGTGGACCTGAAGATAGGTTGAGTTTAGGACCTGAAATGCTTAAAGAAATGGAAGACATGGTGAAGAGGGTACGTGCTAATTTGAAAGCTGCTCAAGGCAGACAGAAAAATTTTGCTGACCGGAAAAGAGGTTCAAGGAATACCAAGTTGGGGACCATGTTTATAACAGAATTCAAGCTAAAAAGAGTACATTGCAATGGAGCGGGTGTGCCAAATTAGCACCCCGATACTGTGGACCCTTCCAAGTCTTGGCAAGGATCGGACCAGTGGCTTACCAACTCGCCTTGCCAAGTCACATCCGGGTTCACAATGTTTTCCATGTGTCAGTGTTAAAAAAATATGTCTATGACCCTAGGCATATGATCAGATGGCAGGATATTCAGGTGGGAATTGTTGCTACAATAAACCTGGCACAAGAATCATTAAAAAAAAAAAACTAACTTAGAATGTTGCATGTTGCAGGTCGAGTTGGAAGGAGAGGTCCTGGTCGAGCCACTGAGCATCCTCGACCAGGAGAAGGGTAGCGAGACGAGCTATTACCCAAGTTAAAGTGCAGTGGCGACATTTTGGGCCTGAGGAGGCCACTTGGGAAGATGAAGCACTAATGAAAAGGACCTATCTAGGGCTATTCATGGCTGAGAGACATCGAGATGATGCCCAATCTTAGGGGGAGGAGATGTAATGACCCCGGAAAATTTATAAATAATTCTTCTGTTGTTACCAATGTAGGTAAAAACATTGAACAAGGATTATTATTTTAAAAAAAATGATTATAATATTATTAATTCGGAATTTGAGCATGGATTGAGTAAATCACATATACTAACTTCTCATGAGGAAGTTGTTTTCTTTTCTTGATAATTAAAAAAAAAAAAAAAACAGTTGCCAGCAGGAAAGGGGGAAAACCCTAACTATTTTTTTTCCTCCTATAGTAAAGATGGGAAAGGAAAAAGGGATCGGGCAGTTGAGGAACAGACGGGAAGAGGCAAGAAAAGAAAAGAAAGCATGCTAAGTCTGGTGAGGACCAGATAGCATGGGCACAGATGGTGCACTGAATTTGCTGAAGGCAGTGGTCTGGAAAACAAGCTTAGGGGGAGATTCGGTTTTATTGACGAGTCTCGTGGACAGGAGGAAATACAAGCAAGAAACCAGTTTCCCAAACTCTGGAGGGGTGTGGGAACTGTAAGGGCAGAAGTACAAGTAAGTATAACTGCAGCTCCATATTTCTATAAAAGATTGTATTATTAAGGAGCACCACGTTAGTGGTATTAGTTATATGGTTAAACTACCTTTGTTGAGGATTCTATTATAAAATAGAAACTAACGATATTCTCTACGAGACTTGGTCTTGGACCCTGTTCTGAAAGTAACATTGGTAAAATTCAACTAAACCCAAGAGTAGGGGTTCCTTAGGTTTAGGGTGGTTACAGGTATCTGTTAAGACTCCCGTAACCCCATAAAACCAATAGCAGAACCTTGGGGAAACTGTAGGGTTCACCTTGAAAAAAAAGGGATTTACTCATAAGTCTGTAACTTCATCGAATTAAAACAGTAGGAAAATTTGTAAAGAAAGGAGAAAATATTCATAAGTCTATAACTACATCGAACTGAAAACAGTAAAACTGTAAGTAAAACTATAAATAAAGTAAGGGCGAAGAGTGTAAGTTCTGGGAACAGCTAAACTCGGTAATAGAAAACGAACATAGTAAAATCCTCCTCTATGACCAGGTATAATAGAGGAGTTCTTTTTTAAACTGTATTAAAATTCCATTAAGAACAAACCAAATACCGAATATAAATATTAAGCCATAACATTCAGCCGAATCACGGTACAATGCCTGTAGAATCACATGGGAACAGAATGAGGTTGGCTGGAACTTTAAATCGGCTTCAAATGCCTTAAATGAAAACACCATTAGCCAGTCTCAATGCGGCATAGGTATATATATGTATTTCAAAGCAAATAAAACTTGTAACTATGAAAGAAAATTACGAACCTCGAAGTCTGATTAAACACCATAACAGTCAGCACCGAATGCTTTCGGTTACCTATGTATGCAGTTATAATAGAGTAATAAAAGTCGGATAGAAAGCTTACAAGCTTTATCAACCATTCGAACAAGAATTTAACCCAGGCATTCCAGAGTGTTGAATGCATATCATACCAACAAACCAAGAATCAACTATATGTATATATCGGGTAGACATTGGTAGAACAAATAATGGAAGAATGTTTGAGAAACTTATAAAAATGTTCTTAACAAAAAGAATACAAACATGCCGAGACCTGTAAGTCGAAGTTGCCGAGTCATACCATGGACTCCGGGACCCCAGACTCAGGAATCCATAACTTTATATCGGAACAGAGAAAGTACAAAAAGGAAAAGATGTAATATATTATATTCACATTTAACTTGTTCAAGAGCATGCAGATGGGTTAGAACAAAGACTAAAGAACTCATCGAAACCCTTAGTGTATAGAATGAAGAAACAATATTTATATAACTTATGACCAGGTGCCATTCAACCAGTACTGAATATTACATTTCAAATAAACACCGGACTGTTTGTCCTTAAATAAGACAAAATATATAGCGTGATACATTCATATAAATTCATGAGGACAGAAGCCTCATTGAGCGACGATTGTGGATGGCTCTCACGGCCGAGAGGATAAAACAATCGAAGACATTCTTCCAAAAGTAATCATCGAACCTAACAAGGGAATGAACAGTGTTAAGCCATTGAACCGGCATTCTACCCAAACAATAACCTGGTGCAGCAAGGGTTCGGGATGAACTTACCTAGAGGAGTTCATCGATACATCTGAACGGGGACTACTACCTTTACATCCGCGGCGATGAAGCGCTCCAAGTCCTGCATATTCGCATAGTGAAACAATTTAGAAATCGTCCCATAGCCTACCATCAAAATCTAGATCGATTCAAGATAGCAGTGAAGAAAAACAAACCACATAGGTGATACCTGAACTGTTGAGCAAGGTCACGGGATAGGTAACTTGGAGGCGCTCTGCTCGCCTTCAAATGAAAAGGCATGAGTAGACCTCTGGACCAAGGCCACAGTCGGTGGAACCCTCTGGAAGCTGAACTCTGTATCGAAGGAACCCTCTGGAGGCTTGCAAACACCAAATGGAGACCGAAACCCTTAGGCGCTGCCATGTATAGTTGACCGGAGCAAATACAACCATTCGATGGAGTGTAATGGATACCCTCCGTCGATTTAATCCGGAATCCCGAGGATTAGTGTACTCTGCTGTAACATTAATGTCAAACAGCTATCAACAACTATCATCGGGATCACCATCTGAGTTGGAGTAAAGCAGATCACGAGGAGAGTCTAGTTGTCATTCTCTCGGCTAGTTAACCATTAATACGCTTTGGGGAAACAAACCTCCATCGTACCGCTAGCAATAAACATTAGGGTACATGAAATCCAAGTGCCGGAAAAAGGGTAACTATATAAGGTTTGATATGGGCCATTGTAATTTACCATGAATGGTTGGCACGGTAATTATACCATCTATATTAATGTATAAATGACAAAAACTATATATATATATTTTTTTATTATCGATATTTTTATGAGGTTGGGAGTTGTGACAGTTTATGAGCGTGTTTAAATTACAAGACATTTTATTTGATTTTTTATATCAAATGTTTCACTATAATATCTTTATATTAAGTTATATAAATTTTATCTACACCATAAAATAAGTTATAAATATTTTTAGTAATGCCAAACTAATTAGTGATAATACATAGGTTAAATATAAGAATTTTAGGTATTTCAATATCAATGCACAATAAGAGCGTGAGAATAACTCGTATAAGGAATCTATCTAAACTAAATCATCTTAATATGTCTAACATCCCATTGAAATATTATAGTTGTACAAAAAAAATATTTGAATTCAATGCGAAATCACTTCAAGTTAATCCCTTTCCCATAACCCTAGGGTGTGGGAGTTGTTGATTGAATGATGATGCTGTGAGTATCTTATAAGTGGAGGGAGTGTACCTCTCTTGGAGTGTCTTCACAATGGTCTACTAGAAACTATGATGTTTTTTAATTAAATTTCTTGCCTCTTAGTGCTCCTATAAAGAACCAAGGAGGAAGTAAAAATCCTATTGATGTTGAGTGGGGAAGGTTGTTATCATTCTCTCATGTTTGGTGGGGATGGTGGACATCATTTTATCATGTTCTATCATGTTAAGTGGGTGGGGAAGGTGGTCAGAAAAATAAATATTTAATTTTAAGAGTTTCTCACATTTCTATTAAGGATATTCACTATTGATTTGGGTATTTTAAGAAAGCTTAGAGTGTTGATTTATTTCCACTTACCATAGTACATCAATTTAGAATGATTAAATAGGGGATTAAGTTGATCCATTACAACGAATAGTTTTGTAAAGTAAACAAGTGTTCTCTAACAAGGGCCTTTGAAGAGTAGTATGCAAGACTATCAAATTTTCAACATATTTTTCAAGATTTTTAGTTGAAGTTTGTCTGTGTTTTCATGTTTTTTATTATTATTATTAATGATGTAATGTAGCTGCAAATAAATTATCACTTAATTTTAATTTTCAAGATTAAGGATGTATTTAAATCTATTCATCTATGATCCATAATTCTATCATGTATACTAATAGACCACTTAAAACTCATTATCAATTAATTTTTAATTCGATTTGTAAAAAATGTATCTTTATTTATATGGTTTTTATTGTAAGAATGCATCACATTTATAAATGGTAACTAATAAAAAGTTCAATAGATAGATTTTTATCTTATTTATTTCTATGCTAGAATTTCATTTACAAATAATTAATCTAAGAATTGTAATTTATAAAATATTAATGTGAATAAAGAAATCAAATTCCATACTGTGTAAAATTTTCAAAAACATCTATATATGAGTCATGTGCATAAATATTGAGAGTTCACTTCACTCTCAATATCACTTAATTATTCTATTTTTATTAAAAAAAATTGTTTCAACTGCAATATCACATAAGTACACTCATATCAATAGATATAGTTAAATAAATGTCAATAACTTACATTTACAAATAATAATTTTAAGAATATATATTTATTAATGGTTATGGAATGAGAAGTCAAATATGTTTGAACTCATTCATATGTGACTCATCTCCTAGTAATAGAACACTTAACATTAATTATCAAGAAATATTATTTTTTAGGAAATACATTATTATGTTTATCAAATTTTATTTCAAAAATTATATATAGCATTTATATTGTCATATTAATGTATATAAATAAGTAAAAGTCAATAAAATCTCAGTTTCTTGTTGGCTTATATGAGATGACTTGAATTTTATTTAAAATTACAAATTCACAATAAGTTATGGATAATAAAATAAAATTCTTCATAATTTAAAAAGTAGTTCAAAGACATAATTAAGCTATGTTACGTCTTCACCTAGTCTAAATAGTCCACTTAATATTCATTATCATTTAACTATATTCCTTTAAGAAATGTAATTTTATCTATAATGAAATTTTATTTCAGAAATTACAATCACATTTATACATTCATATTAATTTATATTATAGATAATTATAAGTCATTAAGTGACATTGTGCCTTCTTAAAGTATAATATGAATGATTGCAATAATAAACATTACTTGATTTAAATATACAAATTTTAAAAAATTATGAATTACCAAATCAAATATCTTATAGTTTAAAAGGTTCAAGGTCATTTAGCCATGACCCGTCTTTTTTAATAATAATAATTAATAATAATAATAATAATAATATTATTATTATTATATTATTATTTCACATTTAACTATACATTACTGTTAGTGCAAATAAATAAAAGTAAGTCAATAAATAAGTTCATCCATCATTATTCACATGAGATTATTTCAATTATAAATAATTTAAAAATACAAATTATTAAAAAAAAACCATTTGATAAAACAAAATCAATGTCTAAACATCTATAAACAATAAGAAAAACGTATATTAATATTATTATCAATTTTCCTATATTTAAAGAAAATATAAAATCATACAAATTTATCCACCAAAAGTTATGTTCAATTAGTATTGAAAAACATAATATATTATAAATATTTTTCTTTAAAATATATCTTTATCTAGTATAATGAAATCTACCCTAATGTATAGACTTTTATATAGATTTGGTTTCACTAATATCCAATAAATTGAGAAATAAATTTTGATATATTTATTAGCAACATAATTAATTTTTCATCTTCATATTCATATTTATATTTAAGGCATTTTCCTATAAAAAGAATTCCCTCCAATGCCACCTGTTCTTTTGTATACCTTTGATTTAGGTGTTAGACTATAGAAATCGCCTCGAGATTAAAAACTGGTATTATTCAGTTACAATTCTTTAAGGAGGTTTTCTTACCATGTCCATAACCCAATGTTCCTCTAAATATAGGCACTAAAGGCAACGCTTCTGCAGGTTCTTTCAAGCTAGTCATTACGGGTGCTCCGACAAGTTCTTTCGAGCTAGGCATTACGGGTGCTCCAACATGTTCTTTTGAGCTCAACATTACGCGTGCTCTGACCTTTTGACAAAGATGGCCTTCATGGGAGCCCGAGAAAGGCTTTCTTGCAGGGGTCTTGAATCAATCCCTTCTATAGATGGGGGTTTTCCCCTTCCTTCCCCTTGGTCTGCCTCGAAAGCAAGGGAAATTTCAGCTAATGCGACACCTTTTAAAGTAGAAGACGAGCCATCGCGCAACGTATGGAGTGGTGATACCAATCCTTAGCGTCTCCCTTGGCTTATAAGTGGGAAACCTTGCTCACTTGCTCTCTCGGTAATGCTCCTCTGTGTCGTCGTTTGGTGGGTAATTGGCTCCGCGAGGGCTCTTCTTCATCATCATCTTCCTCTTGCGGTTGCTCTCCTCGCTTCATGCCTCTTATGAAAGTGGTTCATCTCCCCTTTTTGCTACGAGTTATCAGCTCTTATGAGACCCATCTTGTTTGCTTGTTCGCAAGTGAGTGAACGGTTCTCAATCCAAGTTTGAAGGTGGTTTGAAATTGTCTTCTCGTAAATAACCAAACACTCCCCTTCTTTTTCGAGGTTGACAAATTTTCCAACAAGTCTGCGGCTTATTTATTTTTCTTTTACTAATGCATGGACCTTGTTTCATTTCTACCCAAGAGTTTCTCAAGGAGGGTTTCAAATTTAGCTATGGCTGCTTCAACGATGTTTAGGCAGTTCTAACTAGTTATTGTTCTATGTAAAATTGATGTACTTTTATTGTTGTTATCTGATGGTTAAAACCTACCCACTGTATGATATTTATAATTATATTCTTGAACTTAAGTCATAGTTATGAGAAGCCTCAAACTTCTAGGATATAGGGAAATTGCATTTTAAGTTTATCAAATATTGAGAGTATAAAAAAGTATAATTCAATAAGGTTCCAAGGATATGGACCATGTCAATAAGCTTTCAATTTTTTTTTTGCATTTTTATTCTGTTAAGCTTCTAATAAGGGAAATTTCATTTTAAGTTTATCAAATATTGAGAATACAAGAAAGTGTAATTCAATAAGATTTCAAATTTTCTTTCAACTCTTTCAAATTTTCTTTCAACTTTTCGGTTGATTTATGTTTTTTAACCCCTTTTTATTTTACATATAAAAGATTGATAAAAACATTATTGAAATTTGAAATAAAAAAAGGGACACATTCTTTGTATATATGAAATGATAGTGAGACATTTACGGTAAGTAAATTCTTTGTTGGCCTTGTATTTTGATATAAAAAAATATTTTAATATATTGGTTGTTATTAACATGGTTAGATATTAAAAATGTGATGTATATCGAATAAATTTTTAAGTTTTTTTTTATAATATCTTTTAAATTTAATTTTATTAAATATTTGGAATTATATTTATAAAATTGAAATAGAAAATGACACATTATTTGTAATATTATGAAATGTTAGTAGGAAAAAGGTGTATGGAAAACAATTAAAATCCAAATAATAACTAAGTGTAGGGAAAACATTGACTCCCAGTAATTTTTTGTTGGCCTTGCAATTTTGTATAAAAACTATTTTAATATAATTTGGTGTGTTTTTAAATTATTATTGGATAATTAAAAATGTGGATGTATATAAAAAAATTTAAGTGTTTTATAATATTTTAAATAAAGTTTATTTAAGTATTTTGCAATTATATTTATAAATTATTGATGTATATCAAAGAGATTTTTAGTTGTTTGATAAATATTGTTAAATAATTTATTAAATAGTTGTGGAATTATATTTTATAAATTTTGAATTAAAAATGACACCATTATTTGTATATATGAAATGTTAGTAGGAAAAATGTGTATGGAAAACATTAAAATACAGAAAAATGTGTAGGGAAAACATTGACTGCCACTAATGTAGGGAAATCATTGATTGCCAATAAATTCTTTGTTGACAGTTTATATATATATATATATGTTGTTGTCAACATTAATGGATATTAAAAATGTGATGATGAACCACACTTGTTGGTTCAAAACGCGTCGGCCAAAAATTTCTCTTATGTGATTTCTACCGAAAGACTTTGCTTAAAAAATTAAGTTGTTTTATAAATATTTTAAGTAATTAATTACATATTTTGGAATTATAATTTATAAATTATTAAATTTGAGTATTTTAAATAATTTTTGTGATATATATATATATTATATAATATAGTATAATATATATATAATATATATATATATATAATATAATATCAAAATGTTAGATAATATAATATAAGGACATGTAAACAAAAGCTCTCCATAATAGGTGAAATAAGTTATTTTTTAAAGTACATGCTATGGAAAATTTACATTGTGGACTTAGTCAAATTACATAAAATAAAAATAAAATTAAACTAATATTTATTCATTTAAAACTGCAGATATACATACTGGTGAAATAAGCTATTTTAAAGTAGGATGCTATGTAGAAATTTTACATTTTGACTTAGTCAAATTACATAAAATAAAAATAAAATTAAACTAATATTTATTCTTTTGAAACTACAAATATACATATTGGGTGAAATAAGCTATTTTAAAGTAGGATGCTATCCAGCTCACTATGGAAGCAATGTTGCCTCTCCTATCTTGTTATGTAGAAATTTTACATTTTGACTTAGTTAAGTTATACAAAATAAAATTAAAATTAAATTGATATATATGTGCGGAAAGAGTTATTTTTGCGGACAAACCTAACCTCCCTAGGAGTCTAAGACTCTCTAGTGACAAAAAAACCAAACAAGAGCAATCCTTCTCTAAACATACATTATTCTATGAGAACCAAGTGTTTTCCGATCTTACCTTAGGTCCAACGCTTGTTGTAGCAGTCCAGCCTTGCTGAACCAGATGAGCTCCTCCTTCACTTTAAGACCTGCATACACTAACAAAGCAAACGATTACATAACACCTGAATATTTCATAAAACAAAGCATATTCATCACATAGACCAAGGAGTACATGAAATAATTCATTAACAACAAATCATTGAGAAGAATGGACTAATTTGTATTAAGGAAACAAAAAAGGAACCATTACAACCTGAGCCTTGGTGTTGTGCAAGCTCCTCCCAGGGTCCAACAAGAGATTTCCTCTACTTTGACAAGCTCACCCACTCCAAATATGGCAACAAGAAAGGATAGTGATCTCTCCTCACAAGTCAACAATGGAAGTCCTAATTCCAGCAGCATTTACCCTTTGGAATGTTCAGCTTTCAACCTCCCCTCCTCTGGCCCAATGCCTGTATTTATAGTACTCTAGAGGAAGCTATTCAGTTCCAAGCATCAATGGGATACTCCCTCTTTTGGATGGGGTAGCTCCTCTCTTGATGGGATAAGTTCCTCTATCATAGGGATGCATGAACCATCTGGAGGCGCTCAATACACGTCAAACACTCTTCTAGAAGGCTCTAGAAGTGACCACATGTAACTTTTTAAAGATGAAACTCGCGCCTTTTGACCTTTACAGGGGTACGCACCCATCCTTTGACTTACAGAGCGTACAAGTACG
>APFE030485563.1:1904-23752 GCA_000404065.3 Pinus taeda
TCAGAGGAGTATCTGCTTGTTTCAGATCTAGTTGGTGGAAAGGAGATTGGTTGATTCTTGATGATTGTGGATCCAGTTTGAAAATTGATGAAAAGTGGTCCCTGGAAGAAAGAGAAGGTTGTAGCCTTCTGTAGGCCAGCACCTACGTACTAGTATCTTGGCTAGTACAAGAGCTAAGGGGGTTGTAGCTCCCTTTCAGGAAAGCTGGAAAACGAGAGAGAGTTGTAGCTCTCTGCAGGTTGCAGCCTGCGTACTGGTAAAGGACTGCACCAGTACATTGTAAACAGAAGTTTCTAATTTAAAAGAAAGATAGAGACGAATTGCAGCAGGTGGTTTTCACCCACATTGGGTTTCCACCTTATATCTTGTGTTCTTGTGTCTGATTGTCTTTCTACTCTGTTTTATTGTCTCTGGATATTGTTATTGGATTCTGCATCACTGACTAACAATCATCATCAGAAATATTAAGTAAAATAAAAGCATGTTCTGTATACGCGGGTTTTCTTCTGCATAACAACGTACATACGCAGGTTTATTAAATTGAAGTAGCGTATATCAGTTGTTTTGAAAAAGAATAATTATCCTGATAATACTGATTCACCCCCCCTCTCAGTATTATTTTCAATAATATAAAGTTTCAATACGTACCTTTTGTGTGTTTTGTACATTATTGAGATCGAAAAATTTCTCCATCTGTAATATCCATGTTGTGGGATCCTTGCCATCAAACTTCCTCATATCGGTTTTTGGAATATGGTGGGTATTTGATCCAACATTAGAGTCTATGGAATCATGATTAACATTTCTTTTGTTCTCATCATGAGTTTCCTTTACTACCCTTTCACCATTAGTGACCATTTCTTGTAGCAACTTATTCATGTTTATCTTCAATTCTTCCATGTTTGTCTTCAAATCTATCTTCAAATCGTCCATCTTAGCTTTTACACCTTTCTTTATAAAATCCATATTAGCTTCTACATCTTCCTTTAAACCATCCATCTTAGATTCTGTTCCTTTTTGTGCAAGTGACAGTTGTTGCACTTGGTCTCGTGATTTTGATATATCATGTTGCATTTCTTCCTCTTCTTCATGAGTCATGCTAGAGCTTTCAGGTTGCTTACTAGTTGTTTACATTTTCTTTCCTCTGGCCATCAATTACTGATAATAATGCTTTACTATGCCCTTTTAATTCCTTCAAACTAATTTTTCAAACCAAGATTTATGCAAAACTTAAAAAAAAACTACGCACCTTTTTTCACTTTGTAGGAGCTTGATATTGAATATGATGTATCTTTGTAATTGCGGATCATCCAATTCTAAAATTGTAACCTATAGTAGCCCTCTACATCCTCTTTACAATGCCACAAGTCTGATCAAAATTGGATTCTCCACAGTGACCTGATTATAGACTAGTTCAATAAAGCGAAATTGTACGACGTGCCACAACTCATTGTTTCTACCTCTAGCTCTTAAAAATATATACAAGAAACTATAGTCTTTCCTCTTTCTATACCTTCTTATGAAATTTCAATCTGATGCTCAGAGAAAAAGTTACGATGATTTTTCCCAGGTCACCTGTTTGGAATGCAATTTAGGAGACTACAAAAAGACCAACTTCCTTAGATCATATCTCCACAAATATAGCGCAAAAAGTTCTGAAATTCAGACCTGATGTTCAATGCCATTTCTTATCAAATGGTTTTTTTTTTTTAGCTTCTGAAATGTCATAGAAAACAAGTTATAGTGAAAATGCAACGATGACTTATTTGGAGTAGGGAAACCCTAGAATCCAAAGCTCTGATACCAAATGTTATGAAACCAGCTCAAGAAAAAGATAGAAAAGATAGATCAACGCCTTAGAATTCAACCTCTTCGAGGGGGCAACCTCCTTTACATTACATAAATGAACAATTCTTTGATGATTCAAATGACAAAACCTCCTTTCTATATATATAGGAGTCTAAGGAGTCACAATATAACCCAGCCGACCTAACAATAATAATATAAAGCCACAAAAATAACAATAGAGGGATTCTATGGGGCACAGTAATAAAAATATGGGGACAATAGGGGCACAACAATATTGATAAGGAATACAACTACAATAGTAATGGGGTAATCACTGGTATTCTAGGGACCTATCAAATTGTGACTTTTACCTCAATTCAAGAGGAAGTCTATGTTTCCTTGAACCTCTCCCCTCATAGACTAGATTTTTTTGGATCTGGATGACCATTGTTTCAACCACTTCCTTTCCTATTGCAGGCCCTTATTTAGATAGATAGTTGTATGGGTACTTACTTTGAAGATCATCAAATTTATCAATAGGTCCCTCCTCCTCAATTAAGGGTTTATCTATATTTTATGTTATGATAGGTTCTTGAGAGGAACTCTTCACGTTAATCTCTTTCTCTAGAGAAGATAAAACATACATCGAATCAAGAGCTTGAACACTGTGGAGGACACTCTTGACATGCCATACTTTGGGTAAACCTCCTACCCTGATGCGAGGTTTAGGTTTCTGATGTATTTGGAATCTCTTCTGACTGTGGGGGTAGAGACGAGGTTAATGTCAGTACCAAATCCTTTTTCTCTTGAAATAAATTCCTCCACCCTTCTTAGTAGATGCCTTTGACTGTTCCCCTTCTTCTTTCCTAGCTGTAGAGGTGACTAGTTTTGCAACCTTTGTCTGTGCTTTCTTCTCATTATTTCGCCGTGATTTCTTAGACATTAGGTTTATTCCTTCATGACTATTCACATCTAAATTTTACTTATAGGCTCCTTTCCTTTTCTTCCCTCAAGATGATAGGATTTCCTTCTTTAAAGGAGACTAGGGTTTATCGAGAGTGCTTCATCTAGATATTTTTCCACACTTCCCTCTAATTAATGAAATCTTGGTGTTTTTACAAACCTTTTCTCATGCTTAGGGGATGATTTAATAGAGGTGTCCATTATAAATGTTGACTGGACACTTATAATGACTTTATGTAGACTTTAACAAAGGAAGAAAGGAAAACTGACATCACGAATGTCTATAAAGTGTAGAAGAAGTCTTAAATGGTAAAGAAAAATGACAGCATACCTTCGCTCACAAGTTATAAACATATGCAATTCGAAGAGAAGCAACCACCATTCCTATGCAATGTGGCTCTTGAGGACACCCTTGGACCAGTGGATCGACTTATACGCTAGTTTGAGGAACTTCAAACACTCTCCCAAATTGAGTTTCCCCGCTTTGAAATATTTCTCACCAATTAGAGGCAACCTCATTACTTTACTCATTAGCTCTTCAAACAGTTTAATCTCAATATTTCCGACTTTTGATGTATTCCCATTGAAAATTTGAGAGAATTCCATGGCTACCTATCATTGTTCCCCTGAAACTTCTGGAGAAAATTCATCCACCCCTTTTCTTCAAATATAGGTTTACATGCTACATATTCGAGACTAGCGTGGAATTGAGCAAATATGGGTTCGTGATTGTCGGACCCCATGTCAACAATAACAATAATTTCAAGGCTACTCGAGGAGTTGGAAGGTCATTGGTTGAATCACAGAGGACTATGAATTAGAAAAACCTATGAAATCAAGGATAAATGGATTTTTAGTCTAGCATTTTTAAATTCAAATGGAAGGTGGGATCGATTAGCAAGGGTGGTCATGTCTTTTTTATTATGAAAACATTGACGTGGAAATAACAATAGGTTTTACACCTTGGGTTCAGGCACAAGGGCCAACAAAGCTCCGTTGTAGTCTAGCACAATGCCAACATTTCCACCTTACCCAAAATGGGTATGGAGTCTCACCCGAGGCATGTCGTGACCTTATGTAGAGGGGGATTGGAATCTAGTGCCATGAGGAATCATATGAGAGAACCACAAGGGAAAGAACACTGAATTATTCCACACAAAACTCTGATCGCAACAAGTCATACATGCTTGTAAAAGAGATACTACTTAAATATACACATACATAAAAATTTCGAAGGAACATATTAACGTACAACTAACACACAATTGTCCAAATAAAAATTTTCATCATTAGCCTTAGTAGCAACAACATTACATTAGAGTCAAGGTCTCTTTTCCAATATACAAGAACTCTAGAAAGAACAATAGATAAGCATATGAAATATCAGCTACATAGTGACTCTCCTAGCTCCACAACAATGACCATTAATTGTTCTCCTTTCCTGCTTTTCACTTGTTCTTCCTTCTCTTTGCGGACCAACCTAGACTTCAAGTTCCTTCTTAGGCTCTCCGACTTCTCCCTTGCTCGACTATTTCCATTCCTCGACTGTCCTTGTTCTTTTCTTTCTCGGTTGTGTCTGCTCCCGTTAGGTCCCTATAATACTAGTGATTACCTCGTTACTATTGTAGTTGTATCCCTTATTAATATTTTTGTGCCCCTACTATCCCCATATTGTTATTATTGTGCCCCATAGAATCCCTCTATTGTTATTTTTGTGGCTTTATATTATTATTGTTAGGTCGGCTGGGTTATATTGTGACTCCTTAGACTCCTATATATAGAAAGGAGGTTTTGTCATTTGAATCATCCAAGAACTATTCATTTATGTAATGTAAAGGAGGTTTCCCCCTTGAAGAGACTGAATTCTAAGGCGTTGATCTATATTTTCTATCTTTTTGTGAGCTAGTTTCATAACATTTGATATCAGAGCTTTGGATTCTAGGGTTTCACTGCTCCAAATAAGTCATCGTGGTATTTTCAATATAAATTCTTTTCTATGATGTTTCAGAAGAAAAAAAACCATTTGATATGAAATCGCACTGAACCTCGGGTCTGAATTTTAGAGCTTTTTGCGCTATATTTGCAAAGATACAACCTGAGGAAGTTGGTCTTTTTGCAGACTCCTGAATTGCATTCCAAACAGGTCATTTTTGGAGATTGTGCATAACTCTTCCCTGGAGAATCCAATTTGGATTAGACTAGTGGCATTGGAAAGAGGATGCAGAGGGCTATTACAAGTCACAATTTTTGAACTGGATGATCCAAAATTATAGAGATACATCATATTCAAATCAAGCTCCTATAAAGTGAAAAAAGGTGTGTAGTTTTTTGTTAAATTTTTGCATAAGATTGGTTTTAAAAATTAGTTTGAAGGAATTCAAAGGTCATAGTAAAGCATTATTATCAGTTATTGATGCTCGGAGGAAAGAAAATGCAAACACCTAGTAAGCAAACAGAAATTTCTAGCATGAATCATGAAGAAGAGGAATAGATGCAACATGATATATCAAAATTATGAGACCAAGTGCAAGAAGTATCACTTGCACAAAAAGTAACAGAATCTAAGATGGATGGTTTAATGAAAGATGTAGAAGCTAAGATGGATGGTTTAAAAAAATGTGTGGAAGCTAAGATGTATTGTTTAAAGAAATCCTTAGAAGATAAAATTGATGGCATGGATGATAAGATGGAAGAATTGGAGATAAATTTGAATAAGTTGATACAAGAAGTGGTCACTAATGGTGGAAGGTTAGTAAAGGCAACTCATGATGAGAACAAAAGAAATATTAATAATGATTCCATAGACTCTAATTTTGGATCGAAGACCCACCATATTCCAAAAATCTATATGAGGAAGTTTGATGGCAAGGATCCCGCAGCATGGATATTGCAGATGGAGCAATTTTTTGATCTCAATAATGTGCAAAACACACAAAAGGTACGTATTGCAACTTTATATTTGGAACCAAATCTGTTTGTATGGTATCAATGGCTTTTCTCTCATAAACAAACTATCACTTGGGTAATTTCTATGGAAGAATTGACAGCACATTATGAGGATACAAAAAGCAACATTGTTTTTAGCCAATTGATAAGTCTCAAACAAAAGGGCTCAATAATGGAGCACATGGAGGAGTTCCAAAAATTGAAAATAAGGGTAAAAAAATATTCTAGAGCATAGGATTGATGTGTTCATGGGGACTTTAAAGGATAATATCCAACATGATGTTCGCCTTTGGGAACCTGATTCATTAGAGAAGGCATTCGGGTTAGCAAGAAAAATGGAAAGCAAAATCATGGCAACCAAGAAGCATACCACTCACAACTATAAAGATGGAAGTGTTGTTGCCCCTAGCCTTCCACAACCTATAAGGTTGACACCACAACAATTGGAAGAAAAAAGAGCAAAAGGGCTTTGTTACAGTTGTGATAGCAAATACACTAAAGGTCATAAGTGTGTTGAGAAGAAATTATTCTACATAGATTGTGAAGAGGAAGAAGAAAAGGAGAAAGAAATTTCAAAAGAAGAGGATATACTCCAGGAACAAAGCCTAGATATAGAATAAATGAAACCGACCATATATTGTAGTGCATTGGCTGAATTACTACTCCTCAAACCATCAAGATAGAAGGACAAATCAAGAAGAAAAAGGTAATAGTGTTGATTGATTCAGGAAGTACCCACAATTTTATTCATTGTAAGATATTGAAAGAATTGAATTTCTTCTTATATCCAGCACCAGAGTGTCAAGTGATGGTTGAAAATGGAGGAACAATAAATTTCTCTGGAAAATACCATAATATCAAGCTATTCATGGGAGAATACGTATTGAAAAGCCCAATGCTTTCCATTCCAATGGGAGTTGCTGATGTTGTACTAGGAGTCCAATGGCTACAATCCTTGGGTACAATAGCTTTTAACTTTCAAGAAGTTTTCATGAAATTTTATGCAGAAGGAAAGGAATTTAAATTAAGGGGTATTGTAGGGAAACCAGGAAAGATAATAAGCTCTAACGGTATGACAAATCTTCTAAAAAAGGAACAATGAGGTGTAATTTCCCAATTATGTTCGCTAGATTTTTCCGCATCGAAATATTCTATTTCTCTAGATGTCCAAAATGTCTTGGACAATCATTCCAAGGTATTTGAGACTCTCAAATGTCTCCCACCTATTCCTGATCATGATCATGCTATTCATTTTATTCCAGGAATTGTTCCTCCAAACATCAGGCCATATAGATATCCCTATGCCCAAAAGAGTGAAATTGAACGTATGGTTGCAGAAATGCTCTAGGCTAGTATAATTCATCCTAGCCAAAGCTCTTTCTCTACTCTAGTAGTATTGGTACACAAAAAGGATGGTTCATGGTGCATGTTTCCGGATTATAGGGAGCTCAACAAGCTCACTATTAAATATAAGTTTCCCATTCCTGTCATTGATGAATTATTGGATGAATTGCATGGATCAATTTACTTCACCAAGTTAGATCTTCGTTCAGGATATCATCAAATCAGAATGAAGACTCAAGAAATTCTGAAAACAACATTTAGAACTCATGAGGGTCACTATGACTTTTTGGTCATGCCTTTTGGACTTACCAATGCACCTTCTACATTTCAAGGTTTGATGAATTCCATTTTCAATTCCTTCCTTAGAAAATTTTTGTTCGTATTTCGTGATGATATAATAATCTACAACAAGTCTTGGAAGGATCATGTTGAACACATTGACAGGGTGCTACAACTATTGGAGGAGAAACAATTATATGCAAAAAGATCCAAATGTTTCTTTGGAGTACAAGAGGTGTAATATCTGGGTCATATTGTATCTCATAAAGGAGTTAAGGTAGACCCTAGCAAAATTAAAGCCATTAAGGAATGGGAAATCCACATCCATAAAGAATTTGCAAGGATTTCTTGGCTTGATAGGGTATTATCGCAAGTTTGTTAAGAATTTTGGGAAAATAGTTGTAGCTCTAACAAAATTGTTGAAGAAAGATGCATTTTCATGGATTCTAGAAGCAACAAAGGCCTTCGAATATCATAAACAGGAAATGTGCCAAGCACTGGTCTTAGCTACACCAGACTTCACAAAAACCTTCATTGTAGAATGTGATGCTTCCGGAAATGGAATTGGTGTTGTTTTAATGCAAGATGAAAGACCCATTTATTTCGAAATCCAATCAAGGGACAATATTTACACAAAGCTATTTATGAGAAGGAAATGTTGGCAATACTACATGCACTTAAGAAATGGTGACCCTACCTAATGGGAAGACACTTCAAGGTAAAAATGGATCATTATAGCCTTAAATACTTTTTAGAACAAAGATTATCCTCTGAAGAACAACAAAAATGGGTCACAAAGATGTTGGGTTATGACTTTGAAATCATATACAAAAAAAGGGAAGAAAAATGTTGTGGCAGATGCACTCTTAAGAAAAGATGAGGATGTGGAAGCATTTTTGTGCGCCATGTCTATTATCCAACCAGATTGGATAAATGAAGCAAGGGAGGAAGGGAAGAATGACAAAGAATTGTGGGAACTTATTCAAAAGTTACAACAAGATTCCAGTACATCTGATACATTTAGTTGGACAAACGATTCGTTACGGTACAAAGATCACTTATAGCTCTGTAAGAATTCCCAACTCAAACAAAAGATTCTTCTGGAATTGCACGCTCCTCCCTTAGGAGGGAACTTAGGATTTTTAAAAACTTACCACAGGGTTAAGAAGGAATTTTTTTGGGATGGCCTTAAATCAGATATTCAAAATTTTGTGGTGGAATGTTTGTTATGCCAACAAAATAAATTTGAAACAATTAAGACACCAAGTCTATTACAACCTTGATCCATTCCAAGCCAACGTTGGGAGGAGGTTTCAATGGATTTTATCATTACCCAAGTCTGAGGGAAAGAGTGTCATCATGGTGGTAGTTGATAGACTTACCAAGTATGCACAATTTTGTGCATTATCACATCCATTTAAATCCAGTACAGTTTCTACGACATTTATGGAAACAATTCAAAAACTACATGGAAACCCAAAGATTATTGTAGGTGACAGAGATCCCATTTTTACAGGAAATTTTTGGACAGAATTATTTTCTTGTCTTGGTAGTCAGTTAGCTCATAGCTCATCTTATCATCCTCAATATAATGGGCAAACGGAGATAGTAAAAAAATGTTTGGAAGGATATCTTCGTTGCTTTGTATCTGATAAACAGACACAATGGGTCAAATGGTTGCCTCTGGCTGAATGGTGGTATAACACTTCCTTCCATACTGTAACAAAAATAACCCCATTTATGGAACTTTATGGATATCAACCACCATCCATCACATCATATTTAAGAGAAAATTCTAAGGTTCAAGCATTGGAACCTCACATCGAGCATCAACAAGAAGTTCTCCAACTGTTAAAGGATAACCTCATGTTGGCGCAGGATAGAATGAAACAACAGGCAGATCAACATCACAGTGAAAGAAGTTGTGATGTAGGTGATTGGGTATTCCTACGGATACAACCATATAAACAAATGTCCCTCAAGCAAGCTAAGAAGGATAAAAAATTGTCACCAAAGTATTATGGTCCATACAAGGTGTTGCAAAAGATTGGTACTATGGCATACAAATTGGAGCTTCCCGCAGCTTCTCGAGTGCACCCAGTTTTTCTTGTTTCATGTTTAAAGAGGGTTATAGGCGACAAGTAACCAATTCAAACAATATTACCTGAACTTGATGAGGAAGGAAAAATTATATTGGAACAAGAAGCAGTCACAAAAACAAGAACTCGACAGCTATGAAATCGATCAATTTCGGAGTATCTCATCAAGTGGAAGAACTTATCCGCCAAAGATTCCACATGGGAGGATGAGAATTTTATACAAAAGCATCTATAACTACTCAAGCATTGAGGAAAACAATTTTTTGAAGGAGAGGGGCATGTTAGGTCCCTATAATACTAGTGATTACCCCATTACTATTGTAGTTGTATCCCTTATTAATATTGTTGTGCCCCTATTGTCCCCATATTGCTATTTACTGTGCCCCATATAATCCCTCTATTGTTATTTTTGTGGCTTTATATTATTATTATTAGGTTGGCTGGGTTATATGGTGACTCCTTAGACTATATATATAGAAAGGAGGTTTTGTCATTTGAATCATCCAAGAATTGTTCATTTATGTAATGTAAAGGAGGTTGCCCCCTCGAAGAGGATGAATTCTAAGGTGTTGATCTATCTTTTCTATCTTTTTGTGAGCTAGTTTCATGACAGCTCCTTCCTGTCGTCCCTCCATAATTGCCAGTATTCTGTTAGTTCCTTCCTTTTTCCCAACTGTTACTCCCGCATATTTTCGATGGCCATTTCTTCCACTTGTCATCAGTTTTCTGGCTCATCACCAAAACTTCTTAATCCCTCCAAAAATGAAGGCCCCAACAAGCCTCGACCACAATCTATTAACGCGTCCCCCAACCAATCTTCCCTTGATTCCATTGGTGCTCATTACACTTCTGCTGCTAGTGCTTTTGTTGATGCTTTGATTGATGCTAGTGCTTCCCTATGGTTGGTTTCTTTAAACAAAGGCCCCAACTTAGGGAAAAAGTTGATGATCCCTTCCATACACCTGTGGTTGTAGTTTCCTGGTTGAGGAACTCACTTATAGTGCTAGACATCGGTTGGGACGGTGGTGCCATCAAGAAAGAAGTCCATTGTGTGTCGATGTCATCATTGAATTTCGATAGTGTCTATAGGTGTGTTTGAACCAGAAGTCAAAGGTCCCAAAGTATCTTCTTTATTTTGAACAACTCATCTTCAATCTTCTAAATTTGAGCCTCCAGGGTGTCTATCTCTGTCCACATCATCTTCCATTGGTCATTGTCTTTTGTGTTCCTGGCATCATTGAGTAGTTGATAGACCTTGTTGTGGAGGGGGTATATCGGCTGGTTCTTCTTCGCAAGGCAACCTGACCAATCGTGAACCTATTGCAGGAGACTGCGGTCATTTTCCATAGCATTGAAAATCAAAACAAAGTACCAAATAGCTTCCCTATGCATCACAAACTTAAATGTTGAACCAACAGTAATCTGCCAATGCCATCCAATTTCTCTCCTCATGTTTAAGAATCCTAGTAAAATTATAGTGAAATTTAGTCAAAAGAATATGAATTTACTTTACACCTATCTAGACTAACCAGATACATATGAAAATAGTTTTAATTGTGACATTTATCTCCAATCATTAACTGAAATCATTTGACAAAGATATCAAGGCTTTGAGGTAAAACAAAATATCAAAATAAAAGAGGATATTACGAAAATTAGCAAGATAAGGTCTCCAACAATGAACAAAAGTAGGCCCCAACATCCCCCAATGCCAGAGAGGATGCATGTCCTAATGCAGGTGCCCTTTTACAAAACCATCCAGACATTAGGAACAAAGACATCTTCAGGATGTAGACTGTGTTTCCTTGAACCTCTCCCCTCATTGACTAAATTTTTTTGGATCTGGATGACCATTTTTGTAGCCACTCCCTTTCCTATTGTAGGCCCTTGTTTAGATAGATAATTATATGGAGAGTTACTTTGAAGATCATCAAATTTATTAACAGGTCCCTCATCCTCAGGTAAGGATTTATCTAGTGTTTATGTTCTAATAGGTGCCCAAGAGGAACTCTTCACGTGAATATCTTTCTTTGAAGAAGATAAAATAGATAGTGGTTAAAGAGATTGAACACTTTGTGGAGAACACTCCTGACGTGCCATACTTTAGGTAAACCTCCTAACTTGCTATGAGGTCGATATTTGTGATGTATTTGGAATCTATTTTGACTATGGGGGCAAAGACAAGGTTAATGTCAGCACAACTTCCTTTTTCTCTTGAAACAACTTCCTTCACCTGTCCTTAGGAGATGCCTTTGATTGTTCCCCTTCGTGTTTCTTGGTTTTCAAGGCGACTAGTTCTATAACCTTTGTCTACAGTTTCTTCTTGTTATTTCTTGTGGGCTCCTTTCCTTTTCTTCCCTCGCGATGCTAGGGCTTCCTTCTCTAGAGGAGGGCTAGGGTTGGTTGAGTGTACATCATCTGGATATTTTTCTGCACTTCCCTCTACTTCATGCAATCCGAGTGGTTTTACAGACCTTTTCTCATGCTTAGGCGACAATTTAATAGGGGTTTCAGACTCCTTTATCGACTTCTGTGATTTAGGAATGATTACTCTCTGCTTGTATTTGTTTTTGTCCTCCTCCCAAGGAAAATTCTTAACCTAAAATTCTACCCATGTTTCCTTTCGTCATGCTATCTCATGAACAACAATATTGTTAATGATTCTATAATGACACAAACTATTTTCGGCCCTTATAGATGTCGGCTCGAGACTTTTGGCCACTTTATGCAAACTTTGATAGAGAAGAAAGTAAAAATGACATCACAACGATATGTAAATTGGAGAATAAGTCTTACATGGTAAATAAAAATGACTCCATACCTTGCCTCACAAGCTATAAACCTCTGCAATGAGGAGATAAGTAGCCAACATTACTATGTAATGTAGCTCCTAAGGATGCCCTTGGACCAGTTGATTGACTTATACACCGGTTTGAGGAACTTCGAACACTCTCCCAAATTGAGTTGCGTCCCTTTGAAATATTTCTCACTAGTTAGAGGTAACCCTATTACTTTACTCATTAGTTCTTCAAACAATTTTATCTCAAGATTTCTGATTTTTATTATATTCCCATCGAAACTTTGAGAAAATTCCATGGTTGCCTTATCATTGTTTCCCTTAAACTTATGGAGAAAATTCATGCACTCGTTTTCTTTAAATTTAGGTTTACATGCTGGTGGGCCCCAATATTGTAGCAATAATGCTACAACTCCTGGGACTCCCTTCTTTAATTTTATCAACCCGGTAGTTCGTAATAAACTTGGAAGCGACGATGTTGTATGCACAAGTACTAGCTCTTGCCGCAGTTGTCACTTGGTTAGCTGGCACAAGTCTGCTGGGAGCTTAAGCCAACTTCTATGAGCTCTTAGAAGAATCTTTTTAACTGATGGATGAAAGCTAACTCAAAGGAAGCTAATCTACTTGCAGAAAGAAACTGAGAGCCAAAAAGAAATGTAAACCCTAACAAACCCTAATTCTACCAGCTAGTCCTACTGACGCAAAGAAGAGAATGAAAACTACTGAAAGAGATGCCATTACTTCTATGACGGTAAAATACATGTGTCTAAACTACTTCTATCTGAAGAAAACATCATTTTGTATTTTTTATTAAGTTGTCAGATTTACCATGCATGTGCTTTGACTGTTCTTTATTGTGCAGGGGTGGATCAAGGAGGAGAAATGTTTGGAAAAGGTTGGGAAGGTTCAGAGAGGGTCTAAGGAGTCCCTAACACCCTTCTAGGAAGTTTCAAAAAGTTTGGCTATCAAGAAACCTCATTTGTGAGCTTCTACATGAAGTCTGCAGGGGTTCTACAGGATGTTCAGAGATTTCTACAGGATGTTCAGAAATGTCTACAGGATGTTTCAAAAGTGGATTTTAGAGGATGGGTGAGTGAGGGGAGATGCATGAATGGATAGGGAGGTAGGATAGGGGCCTAGAGTGACCCAGGGACTGGTGGATGGAGTGGTGAGAGGGTGTAGAAGGTTGACTTGGCTTAAAGAAGGCTAAGACAATGATTGAACAAGAAGGTAGGGTTACATGGGAAAAAGGACAAATGAGAGATGAGGAACCTAGCTAGGAGATGGAACAGGTGGCTCTGGTGAAGCTTAGGTGGATGAAAGAGTGGTAGAGATGCCCTACACTGTGTACATTCAACCGAATCAACAAAGTCTTGCAAATATTCAAAGTCCTAGCTAATCTAGTCTAACTATCAATAACATGAATGAATAATAGCTTTATTTGGAAAGAAAACCGTGTACATCAACTATGCAAAGAAACGTTTCAGAGATCTAAACCCATAACTAATTTCAGCAAACGAAAACAGTACACTAAGAATTGCATGGTCAAGCAAAACAACGTTTTTGTTGGCAGCAATGTCACCTTTTTCCCAGCTCACAATCCCACTGAGGGAGAGGTGAGATCAGAGGTGCTTGATGGACTTTTTCTAGAGATATTCCCTGTTACTAATCTATCAACTAAATCTAAACATGAAAAGCTACTTTAAAAATAAAAAGAAACCTAAATAACAAACCAAGATTTAAATCTAAATAGCAGATTTTGTTCTAAGAATGCAACAAAGACACATGAAAGTAAACAAAGGAAGTACTGGGCACTTGAGATGGGCCCAACGCCAAGAGCTATAGCCTCCTAAGAGAGATTTAGAGCTGGTGCAAAGCTGGATTCATCTTTATTGAGCAAGAAAAGAAGAATTACATCAAAACTGTCCACAAGGAAAACTTGAAAATGCGATGAAATGCAAAGCTAAACTATTGCCTAAAGAAAGACTAAAATCGAACTACAAACTAGTTAACTTCTGCCTACAAAGTGTCTAACTACTGGCTAACCAAAATGAGGCCCTAAGCCTTCTTATTTATACAAATTGAGGACCCCAACAGACCTCCTAAACTTTAGGGACTTGGCTGCCAAAACTTCTAGTTAACAGCAGTCCTACTTGACTTGCTCGACTGCCCTTGTGATAATCGATTTGGTGGTCCTTGAACTCTGAGATGATGGTGGAAAATTTGAGGTAAGGGCCCATAAATTAAGGGGACACCTTCCTAAAAATCCTCTCCCTTGTTCTTCCACGAATTTGGCTGCCAAGTGCTCATTAAAACTTTTGGTTTTGTCTCAAAATTGACAAAAACACTGCACAAAATACCCATTAGACTTGTTGGCATAATGACTAACCCAATTCACTCTATTAGCATGAATATAATAAAAAACATGAAATAAACTAATGAGAATGGTGGATTAAGTCGAATTAGGAGGTTGGATGAGCCCATATAATTATCAATTTTTGGGGCTCATCATCACCCCCCTACTGAAAGTGTTTCTCATCCTCTGAGAAACTAATCTATCTCCTCCACTTTAATGGCCTTGGTGGCCTCCCTATCATGCCAAGCTCCTGAAGTGATGTCCTCTTCTCGGTCATGAAACCATGCTTTTCTCTTTGCTTCTTCCCACTACCTATGCTCCTTTTCCTAGAGAATTCTCAACTTCCTGTAGAACTGTCTCAGCATCCTGTAGAGAGGTCTTTGTGTCCAACATTTTCATTCTTTCTCTCCAGGTGGATTTCTACAGCCTTCCCCGTTCATAGGTGATGGATGCCTTTGAGGGGGACCTCTCCTTTTGTGTAGCTGAGGTGTCTACAATTGTGATTGGCTCTTTTGACTATGGTTGGGGTCTGCCAGTTCTTATCTGCATGCTCCTTCTAGCCTTAAAATATAGTGGAAACTCTCTCTTTCGCTTCTCCCTCTGCTTGGGGTATGTGCCTAGGGTGGCCAGTAGAGCTGCTACCTCCCTAGCTAAGATCTCGGCCAATTTCTCCTTCTGCTGCCATTTCCCCAGACTTCCTGTAGAAAGTCCTATAGTGGCTATTTTCTGGCTTCCTGTAGAAGCAATTTTCTGGCTTCCTGTAGAAATAGTTTGTTGGCTTCCTGTAGAACCCATTTTCCCTAATTTGGCTTGCTTGGTTGGGGGTGCCTTCTCTTTGACTTGTGCTATGGTTGCCTTGGGTGTTGTTTGCATCCTTTCAGTCTTCTCTGCCCGGGTTTGCAACCATTTCTCCCTTGGCATATGTGCCTTTATTCCACCCATAGTTTTGGGCTTGGCAGCTTGGCCTTTCTCTTGTTCTCTTCTTGCTCTTTCTGTGGTGGTATTTCCTGGGTTTCCTTACCCTTGGCTTTCTCTTCTACCTCAATGTGTTCCCTGTCTTCATTGCTGGATGAAGTGGAAGTTCACATGATAACCATGGATAATGCTGAATTATGAATCCCCCTGGCATGGTGAAAAATGCTCTATTTTGGCTTGTGCTCTGATCATAAAGGGAATTTTGTGTATAGTTTCCTCCCCAAAACGTTGAAGACAATACCCCTCAGGTGTTTATAGGTCACTTTGTATCAATTCCCTAGTTACAATGCTGTTGTTGCCCAAAACATGAGCGTTAAAAGGGAATTAGGCTCTTACAGACAGAGTGCAGAGCCTAATGTTTATCCCCAACCACATAAAAATCACATTCTTTATGCACAAGCTTAGTTCATATGGTTGCATCTCTCTTTTCAGAAGAAGGTGAGAAAGAAGAAGCCAGACTTCGAATGCAGAGGGAAAAAAAAGAATTGTGTAGAACTCAGAAAATATGCAAGCATACTTTTCCTCTCATTTTTTTAATTTAATTCCATGTTCAATTCACCATTTTGCACCAACAAATCATGCACAACGAAGTTTCCCCGATCCTACCTCGTTTGGAGCTTGAAATTCACCGAAAATCCCAGGTTTTCTTTCTGCATGGTTGTTTTCTGTGTTTCCTGTAGAAGATTTCCTGCAGAAACGCCTATAGAGCGTGCCTGCGCCTCTGAGCGAGCCTGATACGCGGGATAATTTCAAAAACAGGTAGAAACCAATGGAGGATGACTAGCTCATCATTTTGTGGAAGCGAAAGATGCATACTTCAGTCAAGTGCAAATGAACAACAGGTGGTGTGAGTTTCAGCCGAGCATTTTACATTACAGCGTGATTCTTGGTGAAGGAGTGAAGTGGCCAGGTGTACGTGGCAACATGCAGACTGCAATCCTATTTATTAACTATATGTTTTCTTCTTGATTAGTTGCACTGGAGTTCAAACGACTAACACTCCCTGTTTTTTTTTAATTCCACGTGAGTTGTCTAACACATACGCTGCATGATTCCTAGTTGATTTCTAGAGAATTGGACAAGGAACTATCGGCTTAATCCCACCATTCCATTCGTTCATGTAGTTTTAAAATTAGATTTATGCAATAAATGAACGAGGTTCACTCGCATACCTAGAAGTCGAATGGTTGCTGTTAGGTGCTATGGTCTTTCATTTGCTGCACGCACTGGTTTCTGTGGTTGCATGATGGATTGGTGGCTGATTTGTGGTTGTTTTCCTTGTGCAGGTATCCTCTGGTCGGATCCACACTGCAAGAGTTGGCTTCCACATTCAGATCTGCACCCTCAAGTTGCTGCTGCTGAATTTTCACAGGACAGAAATTTTTTTTCGCCATTTCTCCCTAAAAACAGGCCGGATTGATCTGAAACTTGCTGAGCATGTTCCTATCATCCTTATGCATCTCCCATAGCAAAATTGCGATGAATGGATGCACAAATTTCTAGAAAAAACAAGAAATGGATGAAGATTACAAAGATCAATTTCTCGGAAACCATGCATCGGAATCGGCTGACACTACTTGGGTAGGTTACTGTCACCCACATGCATCTCCCCGTGAAACAGGTTTTGAAATGGATGCACGGATATGGAGAAAATGCAAAAATGGCTGACGGTGATGGAGGTGAATTTCTTGGAAATCGTGCACCTGAATTGTTTGAAATTGCTCGGGCATGTTGCCATCATCCCTATACAACTCCTTGTAAAACGGTTTTGTAAATGGATGCATGGTTTTCAAGTTATGAAAAAAAAAAAATTTGTTCTATGTAATTTTTCTTCAAACCATTCTGCAAGTTTTTGCATGGAAAGAAAAACTGAGCTTGGGTTGTGATGCAGGCATGGAGATGATGGAGGAGGAGTTTGAAAATTGCAGGAGGACTTCTGAGCCCTTGAGGAAGCTATCATGCTTTCCAAACTACCTTTTTGCAGTCCATTTTTAGCTTCTTGTAATTTCTACAGGAACTTCCTGTAGAGAACACAGTTTTCATAAAAGAAGCACAATGAGGTGGAAAAAATGATGGAAAAGGGTGAGGGATGGAAACATGGATGTGTGCAGGTCTCATGGACATATTCCTAGCCTTCGGGTCCTCTTTGGAGATCAATTTGGCTTTTTTGTAAGCTTCCTGTAGAAGACACAGAACTTCCTGTAGAAAACACAGTTTTCATAAAAGAAGCATAATGAGGTGGAAAAAATGATGGAAAAGGGTGAGGAATGGAAACATGGATGCTTGCAGGCCTAATCAATAGATTCCAAGCTTTAGGTTCCCTTCCAAAATCGAATCTGGCTCACTTGAAGGTTCTACAGGATGTTTCCTGTAGAAATACAAAACTTCCTATAGAAATGCTTGTAGCTTCCTATAGAAAGCCCAGAACTTCCTCTGTCTTTGTTTTGAGCGATCTTCCTGACCTGTAATGTCTTTCTTGCAACCTACAATTATTCAATGGAAATTATATTTATTTTTTCTCCTTTTTCTTTTTTTTTTTATCTTTTTTTTTTTTAAATAACTAGGGCGCCTCATGGAGGTTTTCACCCTAATTGCCTGCCCTAGGCGCCTCCAAGGGAGGTTTTCACCCAAGGATCTTATTATTTTTTATTTTCTCTTTTTTCCAACCCATTGACCACCTCATGGAGGTTTTCAATCAATTAGCCAATCTAAGGCACCTCCGAGGAGGTTTTCACCTTAGATTTTTCCTCTTATTTCCATTTTTTCATTTTTTTCTATTTTCATTTTTTTTCATTTTTTTTCTACCCTGCCCTACTTGAAAAACAAAATATTTCTCAAGTATAAGAATACTTCCAATGGAGCCATGTGCACATCGAGATTAGAGACAAAATGATGTGGAGGCTTGAAATGCATGCTTTGACAGCTATGTGGATTTCAGAGACCAAATGATTTGACTTTGAAGGGATTAAGTATAGCTGAAGAAGAGAGTACTGCTGCAAATTAGTGATCTTCTGAAACCATATCTCAATATAGATATGATATCCTTGGTCCTTTTGCTGATCTGAATCATTCTTCATATCTTCTTCTATCATGACTTTCTCATCTTCCTCTTTTTGCTGATCTTTCTCTTGAATACATGGAGGATTTGATGGTAACCATGAGGGAGCTTTCTCAATCTCTGATTTTGATCTCTTTTCTTCATCAAGTGTAGCCTATGGTTCTTTGATATTTTCTTTTGAATCTTCCTTTGCCTTTGGTCCTTCAATGTTGTCAATATAATCTCTATTTTGCAACACACTTCCTGAGCTTTGGTGAAGATCATTGAGCTCAAGAGGAATCATTTAGACCTGTTGTGCCTCAGCTTTGCAATTGGGTTGAGATATTCCAATGTGCGGGTTTGGAAATGGTGGTATGGATAATTGAGTGGAGGTGTATTTTTGAGATGGATGTGGATGGGGTTGTGGTTGGGCAGGCATTTTGGGTTGCCTTGGTGGAGTAGGAGGCGATGGTTGCGGTTGAGCAGGCAGTGGAGGAAAATGAGCGAGAGGAGTGTTGTACTGGGGCCTCCACCCCTGATGAGGTGCATTCCACTGAGGCTGTGGCTGAGCATAAGAGTGAAATGAATGAGCAACTGGAGGAGCATAATGTGGATCTGTGAAGGAACAAGGAGGAGGGTACAACCAAGGAGGGGGTGTGGACCAGGAAGGATGAGCAAGGGGACCCCAAGAAGGCATGGAAGTGGCTTGATAGGGGTCGTAATAGGTCTCGGATGCCCCTTGCAGTTCCTATTGGTAAGGTATGGGTCCATGTAGCCTCCTTTGGCTCTTATAATAGAGTGATTCAGTGGCTTCTTTGGCTCTTTGATATGCAGCTTTAAGTTTAGGCAAGGAAGGGCACTGATTCGTAGCATGGTATTCTTCACAGACAAAACACACTTCTATGGAGTGAAATGGACATTCATTCCTAGGATGCTTTCTAGTGCACCTGGGACAAAAGATGGCCAAAGCCCTCTTGGCTTCCTCTTGCTTCCTTCGGATCTGTAAGGTATCCATTTGCATGGCAAGAAACTACCTCATATCACTCTTGAAATCTTCCATTTGATTTTCAAATTCGTTTTTGGACAAGGTACTGCTCCCAACATTTCTGCTTGTAGCCATTTGCTTCAGAGGAATGTTTTCTTCTTCTTATTCCCTTGAGTTTCTTCAAATATGTCTTGATGTCCACCTAAGGATTATTTAATCACAGCCATCGAAGAAGAGAGAAGGTTGGCTGTGTGAAACAGTGGGGGTGTTGTGTAATCATTTTTTTGATTTATCTCTACTCCTACAAGGCATGAAAGGAAATCTTTTTGGTTGATTTTTGTTTTTTTTCTTCTCCTTGTACCTGCAAAACTAAAATAGATTGAAATGCAACTAACTATCTTGTTGAAATGAAAATGCGGAATTGAAAGGAAAGGAAATGACTAATCTATTTTGCTCAAATGAAATTGCAAGAATGAAATGCCAGGCTACGTTTGCAGAATTGAAATGCTAATCTATGCTTGCAGAATTGAAATGCTAATCTACGCTTGCATAATTGAAATTGTGGAATTTAAATGCTAATCTATGAAATCAGGAAATGTCTACTCTACTTTTGCAGAAATGAAATTGCAGAATGGAAATGAAATAAACTACTTAGCAAAAGGTTGTAGTAGAAAATAGAAGAATAGCAGCAATCACCAATACTCTAACGGCTCCTCGGCAATGGCGCCAAAAAGATGGTGGGCCCAGTATTGCAACAATAATGCTACAACTCCTGGGACTCCCTTCTTTAATTTTATCAACCCGGTAGTTCGTAACAAACTTGGAAGCGACGGTGTTGTATGCACAAGTACTAGCTCTTGCCGCAGTTGTCACTTGGTTAGCTGACACAAGTCCGCTAGGAGCTTAAGCCAACTTCTATGAGCTCTTAGAAGAAGCTTTTTAACTGATGGATGAAAGCTAATTCAAAGGAAGCTAATCTACTTGCGGAAAGAAACTGAAAGCCAAAAAGAAACGCAAACCCTAGCCAACCCTAATTCTACCAGCTAGTCCTACTGACGCAAAGAAGAGAATGCAAACTACTGAAAGAGATTCCATTAATTCTATGAAGGTAAAATACATGTGTCTAAACTACTTCTATCTGAAGAAAACATCATTTTGTATTTTTGATTAAGTTGTCAGATTTATCATGCATGTGCTTTCACTGTTCTTTATTGTGCAGGGGTGGATCAAGGAGGAGAAATGCTTGGAAAAGGTTGGGAAGGTTCAAAGAGGGTCTAAGGAGTCCCTAACACCCTTCAAGGGAGTTTCACAAAGTTTGGCTATCAAGAAACCTCATTTGTGAGCTTCTACAGGAAGTCTACAGGGGTTCTACAGGATGTTTAGAGATTTCTACAGGATGTTCAGAAATTTCTACAGGATGTTTAAAAAGTGGATTTTAGAGGATTGGTGAGTGAGGGAAGATGCATGAATGGATAGGGAGGTAGGATAGGGGCTTGGAGTGACCCAGGGACGGGTGGATGGAGTGGTGAGAGGGTGTAGAAGGCTAACTTGGCTTAAAGAAGGGTAAGACAATGTTGAGCAAGAAGGTAGGGTTACATGGGCAAAAAGACAGATGAGAGACGAGGAACCTAGCTAGGAGATGGAACAGGTGGCTCTGATGAAGCTTAGGTGGATGAAGGAGTGGTAGAGATAACCTGCACGGTGTACATTCAACCGAATCAATAAAGTCTTGCAAATATTCAAAGTCAGGGAAAATTTTAAGAACCCCCCATAAATTTACATGTATAATAAATGGGCGAATCTCCATGGTATATAGGAAAACTGGAAGGCGATTTTATCAATAATATGATATGTATATATAATTTTTTGGCGAATCTCTCACTAGGCATGACGAATATTTTACTCAATTATAAAATCTTGTGTTTATTGAATACACAAATGAAATCATTTCATTTCTTTAAAATATCTTTTGAAATAAAAATTACCGAAATTACATATCGATAATCTAGTGGGTGTAAGATAAAATTCACGTGTGCCATTCACAGAAAGCATGAGAAAAAACCTAATACTATATATAAAACCAAGAAAAATTCAAATTCATCACTTCTATGTTTTTGCAATTAGAAAAATTACGCAAATTACAATCTATTTACTCCACTTCTAGGGACCTCGTAACCACCCTGCCAATACACAAGTATGTTACCGTTTGCAATTAGAAAAATTACCCAAATTACAATCTGTTTACTCCAGCATATGTTGGAAAGTTATAGAAGGATGAC
>APFE030485568.1:0-10128 GCA_000404065.3 Pinus taeda
TCAGTGTTATGGCATGCCTAGCGGGATGCAAAATTGACACTGATGAGAGACCTAACCATGCATATGCAAAGAGCAATTGATCACTGATGGAGGGCTTTAAGACCGACACTAACACCTTGTTCGATCTCTTTCTGGTTAGCGGACATATACTCGGCGTGCTGTTGGGCTTCCCTCTTTTCTTGGGATCTTTGTTTCTTTGGTTTTGTTTTCTTCCCTTCTTCCTTTTTCCCCTAAGCTTTGTGGAGGAGAGGTGGGATTGTTGTGGATTGGAGTTTGGGAAGGACGAAAAGGAGTGCGTGTTCCCTGGGTGGCCACCCTAATCCTTCTCGATCGACGTCCCCTGCAGTTGCCCCCTTTTTGCGAAGGCGTGGGGTTTGGGATGCTAGTTCTCTGTTTGAGACTCCCCTTGTGAGTCGGTAGCCATGTTTGATATCTCTTGCCTTCGTGTTGTTTTCTTCTCTTCTTGCTTTTGGCCCCTAGCTTTACGGAGAAAAGGTGGGATTGTTTTGGATCGGTTTTCAGGAAGGACGAAACGCAGTGCGAGTTCACGGGTGGCCACCCTGGTCCTTCTTGATCGTCGTCCCCTGTAGTTCCCCCCTTTTTGCGAAGGCACTGGGTTGGGGAAGCTTGTTCTCTGTTTGAGCCCTCCCCTTGTGAGCCGACAGATAGGTTTGATATCTCTCTTTCTTTCATATTGTTTTCTTCCCTTCTTCCTTTCGGCCCCTAGCTTTACAGAGAAAAGGTGGGATTGTTGTGGATTGGTGTTGGGGAAGGACGAAACGCAGTGTGAGTTCCCGGGGTGGCCACCCTAGTCCTTCTCGATCATCGTCCCCTATAGTTCCCCCTTTTTTTCACAGCCACGGGGTTGGGGAAGCTTGTTCTCATTTTGAAGCCTAACCTTGTGATCTAGTAACCACGGTTGATGTCCCTTTCTTTCATGTTGTTTTATTCCCTTCTTCCTTCTGGCCCCTAGCTTTATGGAGAAAAGGTGGCATTGTTGTGGATTGGTGTTCGGGAAGGACGAAATGCAGTGCGAGCTCCCAAGGTGTCCACCCTAGTCCTCCTCGATCGTCGTCCCCTTCAATTCCCCCCCTTTTTGCGAAGGCACGGGGCTTGGGAGTCTTGTGCTTTTCTTGAGCCCTCCCCTTGTGAGCCGATAGCCACGTTTGATCTCTTCTATTTCTTTCACCTCGTTTTCTTCCCTTCTTCCTTTCGGTCCCTAGATTTACGGAGAAAGGGGGGAATTGTTGTGGACTGGTGTTCGGGAAGGACTAAAAGCAGTGCGAGCTCCAGGGGTGGCCACCCTAGTCCTTCTCGATCGATGTTCCATGCATTTCCCCCCATTTTGCGAGGGCGTGGGGCTCGGGGAGATTGTTCTCTGTTCTAGCCTCCTCCTTTGAGGGGGGTAGGCACCTTTGTTTCTCTTTCTCTCATGCGTTTTTCCTCCCTTCGGCCCTTGGACTTGCATTTGTTGTGGGGGGTGCCCCTATTAAGTGTTGTGGCCGATATTTCGGTAATACATGGAAACGACTCTCGGCAACGGATATCTCGGCTCTTGTTACGATGAAGAACGTAGCGAAATGTGATACTTAGTTTTAATTGCATAATCATGTGAATCATCGAGTTTTTTAATGCAATTTGCGCCCGAGGCCTCGGTCGAGGGCACGTCTGTCTGGGTGTCACATCCCATTCAAACGCGCTCCCTGCAATATGCTAGGGAGCAGCGGAGCTGGTCGTCCGTGCCCAACGCGGTGCGGTTGGCTTAAATACCTCAAGCGATGTTTCATGGAGTGCATCGGTGAGCGGTGATCTTGTCCTCTTGGATGGGCAGTCGCCGTTAGCTGATGCAGGATTTGTGTGGCATCGCTCGAACTTGCTTTTCTCTCTCTTGCCCTCCCATCGGGTAGGGTGGATTTAGCTCCAACTTTGCGACCTCAGCTCAGGCGAGAACACCCACTGAGTTTAATCATATAATTAAGCGAAGGAGAAGAAACTTACAAAGATTCCCCTAGTAGCGGCGAGTGAACTGGGAAGAGCCCAGCATGAAAATCGGGCGGCAGCGTCACTTGAATTGTAGTCTGTAGAAGCGTCCTCAGCGGTGGACCTGGGCCAAGTTCCTTGGAAGGGGGCGCCTGAGAGGGTGACAGCCCCATCGGCACGGGACCCTTCCGCATCACGAGGCGTTGTCGGCGAGTCGGTTGGTTTGGGAATGCAGCCCTAATTGGGTGGTAAATTCCGTTCAAGGCTAAATACGGGTGAGAGACCGATAGTGAACAACTACCGTGAGGGAAAGATGAAAAGGACTTTGAAAAGAGAGTTAAAGAGTGCTTGAAATTTCCAGGAGGGAAGCGGATGGAGGCTATCGAAGCGTCTCGGTCGGATGTGGAACGGCTCAGGCTGGTCCACCGCTCGACTTGAGGTGCAAACCAACACGGGCTGCTGCATCGTCACAAGCGCGGGTGGATTTCCGCCTGTTAGTTTGCCACTGCAGTGGTCGAGGAACGAAGCGTGCACCTTTGTGGCGGGCCATGTGCACCTCCGCGCTTGTGGTGTTGGTTGGCGGGATTTCCATTCGACCCGTCTTGAAACACAGACCAAGGAGTCTAACATGTGTGCGAGTCGCTGGGTTTGAAAACCTGCGAGGCGCAAGGAAGCTGACGGGCGAGATCCCCTCCCTTGGGGGGGTGCATCTTCGACCAACCTTGAGCTTATGCGAAGGGTTCGAGTGCGGGCACAACTGTTGGGACCCGAAAGATGGTGAACTATGCCTGAGCAGGGCAAAGCCAGAGGAAACTCTGGTGGAGGCTCGTAGCGATACTGATGTGCAAATCGTTCGTCTGCCTTGGGTATAGGGGCGAAAGACTGATCGAACCATCTAGTAGCTGGTTTCCTCCGAAGTTTCCCTCAGGATAGCTGGAGCTCATGCGCGAGTTTTATCGGGTAAAGCAAATGATTAGAGGCATCGGGGGCATAACGTCCTCGACCTATTCTCAAACTTTAAATAGGTAAGAGGGTGTGGCTGCTCCATTGAGCCGCGCCGTGGAATCGAGAGATCCAAGTGGGCCATTTTTGGTAAGCAGAACTGTCGATGTGGGATGAACCGAAAGTCGAGTTACGGTGCCAAATTGCATGCTAACCTAGATCCCACAAAGGGTGTTGGTTGATTAAGACAGCAGGACGGTGGTCATGGAAGTCGAAATCCGCTAAGGAGTATGTAACAACTCACTTGTCAAATCAACTAGCCCCGAAAATGGATGGCATTGAAGCGCGCAACCTATACTCGACCGTCGGAGCAATTGCCTGGCTCCGATGAGTAGGAGGACGCGGGGGTCATTGAGAAACCTCGGGCGTGAGCTTGGGTCGATCAGCCCCCGGTGCAGATCTTGGTGGTAGTAGCAAATATTCAAATGAGAACTTTGAAGACTGAAGTGGGGAAAGGTTCCATGTGAACAACACTTGGACATGGGTTAGTCGATCGTAAGAGATGGGGAAGCCTTGTATCGAGGGTGCACTCTGCACGAGCATCGAAAGGGAATCGGGTTAATATTCCCCAACTGGGACATGGCTTGGGGCGGCAACGTTAGGAAATATGGAGACGTCGTCAGGGGCCCCGGGAAGAGTTATCTTTTCTTTTCAACAGCTTGCCCACCCTAGAATCGGTTCACCCAGGGATAGGGTCCAGCAGCTGGAAGAGCACCGCACGTCTTGCGGTGTCTGGTGCGCCCTCGGCAGCCCTTGAAAATCTGGAGGACCAAGTACCGTTCATGCCCGGTCGTACTCATAACCGCATCAGGTCTCCAAGATGAACAACCTCTGGTCAATAGAACAATGTAGGTAAGGGAAGTCGGCAAAACGGATTCCTAACTTCAGGAAAAGGATTGGCTCTGAGGGCTGGGCCTAGGGGTCTGCACCCTCAACTCGTGGGCTATCGGCAGCCTGCCTGAGCTGCTCTCGCGGCGAGGGTGGACAATTGCGTGCCGATTGGGCTACGGGCGTAGAATGCCCCTTGCCAGGGGCTTTTCCCTAGGCGTCGAACAGTCGACTCAGAACTGGTACGGACAAGGGGAATTCGACTATTTAATTAAAAAAAAACATTGCGATGGTCCCTGCGGATGCTGACGCAATGTGATTTTTTCCCAGTGCTCTGAATGTCAAAGTGAAGAAATTCAACCAAGCGCGAGTGGAAACCCCAAATTGCGGTGCCCAAAGTTTGGGGTTTCTGTGCGGCGCCCAAAATTTGGGGTTTCCATGCGGCGCCCAAAATTTGGGGTTTCCACCCGGCGCCCAAAATTTGGGGTTTCCATGCGGCGCCCAAAATTTGGGGTTTCCACCCGGCGCCCAAAATTTGGCGTTTCCATGCGGCGCCCAAAAATTTGGGGTTTCCATGCGGCGCCCAAAATTGGGTTTCCATGCGGCGCCCAAAATTTGGGGTTTCCACCCGGCACCCAAAATTGGGGTTTCCATAAGGCGCCCAAAATTTGGGGTTTCCATGCGGTGCCCAAAATTGGGGTTTCCACCCGGCGCCCAAAATTTGGGGTTTCCATGAGGCGCCCGAGCGCCCAAAATTTGGGTTTCCCATGCGGCGCCCCGGCGCCCAAAATTTGGGGTTTCCACCCGGCGCCCAAAATTTGGGGTTTCCATGCGGCGCCCGAATTTGGGGTTTCCACCCGGCGCCCAAAATTTGGGGTTTCATGCGGTCCCCAAAATTTGGGGTTTCCACCCGGTGCCAAAAAATTGGGGTTCCATGCGACGCCCAAATTTGGGGTTTCCATGCGGCGCCCAAATTTGGGGTTTCCACCCGGCACCCAAAATTTGGGGTTTCCATGCGGCGCCCAATATTTGGGGTTTCCACCCAGCGCCCAAAATTTGGGGCTTCCACCCGGCGCCTAAAATTTGGGGCTTCCACCCGGTGCATAAAATTTGGGGCTTCCACCTGGCACCTAAAATTTGGGGCTTCCATGTCGCGCCAAAAATTTGGGGTTTCCACCCGGCACCTCAAATCTAGGGCGTCCATGTCGCGCCAAGAATTTGGGGTTTCCGTGTCGCACCTAAAATTTGGGGGTTCTGCCCGGCACTAAAAAATTTTGGGTTTCCAAGTCGCACCCCGGCGCCCAAGCCTGGGGAAACTTGGGGTTTCCATGTCGCGCCTAAAATTTGGGGGTTACGCTCGGCGCAAACATTTCGGGGTTTCCATGTCGCGCCACGACCAAAACCGGCGGCACTTAATTTTGGGGTTTCCAAGTCGCACCCCGGCGCCCAAGCCTGGGGAAACTTAGGGTTTCCATGTCGCACCACGACCAAAACCGGCGGCGCCCAAGCCTGGGGAAACTTAGGGTTTCCATGTTGCGCCACGACCGAAACCGGCGGCGCCCAAGCCTACGGGGACTCGGGGTTTCCATGCTTGGGGTTTCCATGTCCCGCCCTTGATGGAACCACGGGTTTTCACATTTTACGGCACGATGGAAACGAGGGGTTTTCAAGAATTCCCCAACGCGGGGAACTCAGGGTTTCCATGACAACACAAACCAGCTCGCAAATCTCTGGAACTTGGGGTGTTTCGAAACTGCTACCCAAGTCTGGGGAACTCGCGGTTTCAATGTCGCGGAACACCCTGAATCGCCCGAGAGTCTGGGTAACTCGCGGTTTCCATGTCGTGGGGCCATGAAAAGCCGCCAAAGTCTGGGGAACTCGGGGTGTCCATTTTGCGGCGCGATGGAAACTGCTACCCAAGTCAGTGGACACACACAGGGTTTCCATTTCGCGTCACATGAAAAATTGCTACCCAAGTCTGGGGAACACAGTGTAAGGACCTGCGGTTTGGTTTCTTCCCGTCGGTGTGAAGTGCGAACTCTACGACTAAAATGTGCGAAGGGACATAAAGTATAATGCGCATTATAGGTGGAGTGATGGTTGGTTTATAGCGTGGGAGCATTTGGCATAACCCACAGGCCGACTTACATGTTGGGGCGACTTGAACGAGGGATTGTTGGCTGACCAACAATCAGATGGCAAGTTTGTGATGTGCAAGGGCGTTTTGGCACGCGGTGGTTGAGTCGGCCTAGGCAACGACTCGCCCAACTGCTTGTATAAATATGGCAAGGCGTTGGAGCACTTGGCATTTATTCGAAGATGGACGTTCGAACATGAGCATTCGGTTATCAAGAAAAAAGTGCGAATTAGTGGAGCAGGTAGCAAAAGAGGCGCGGGCGTACATGCGCCCGCTCTTGGGAAAGCACGCACGATACGCACAGGTTTCGGTTATCAGGTGAGGGTGCGGGTAAGGAAGGCGCCCGCCATTCGGTGTGACACGGGTGATTCGAGTAGGTCGCCTGCCCGTTGTGGAAGAAGAAATGCGTAGGTGTCTCCGGTGACCCGGGTAGGTTGCCCGCTCGTCGTGCAAAAGGAAACGCGGGGTGACTCGGGTGAGGTCGCTCGCCCGTCGTGCAGCGGTAAACGAGGCTAGGTTGAGGAGTGCGTTTGGCAGCTCGTGCGAGGGCGCGCCCGCCCAGCTCGGGCAAGGAACTCGGTTGGCGCACGGAGGTGTTGCCTATTTGTAAAATTGGCTAAGTATGAAACGTGGTTTTTCCCAAGAATACTTGTAAAGCCTTGTAAACATTGTAAAGTTGAATAATATATTGTGTTCGGGCAGACTCATTGTTCAGGGAGTTTCCCCTCCCTTTATACTGTGCAATTGTGTTCTTCATGTATAATCGCTGATGATGATGAATGTGTATGGGTGTTCATTGGTATAAAGGAACCATAATAATACTTGGTTGCGAAAAACAAACTTAGTAGACTAATGGTTAGGCGTAGTCCATGAACATAAGTATTGGTGAAAAGAAAGTGTTCGGTGGCGCCGCACCTCGCCAAGTACGGTTGAGAGACTACCGTAGGCCTGGGGGCGTGACAGGCGTGGTTCCCATGTCGCTCGCGCCGCGGCTAAAACGGCCGCCCAAGTCTGGGGAGCTTCAGGTCTCCATGTCACCGCGCGACAGGGAACGGCCGCCCAAGTTTGGGGAGCTTCGGGTTTCCATGCCATCGCGTGACAGGGAACGGCCGCCCAATTCTACCGAACACGGGGCTTTCCATTCCGTGGCATGATGGAAAACGCGACCTCGGTGCAGGGAGCTCGGGTTTCCATGTCGCGGAACGACAGAGAACTGCCCGAGTCCGCTGAACCTGGGGGCTTTCTGTTTTGTGGCATGAGGGAAACTGCGTAATTCCGGGAACCTCTGGGGTCTCCATCTCCCGCCCGGAACTTGGGTTTCCATGTCGCAACGCGACCGAAATCGCCAAAGTTTATGGAACTCATGGTTTCCATGTTGCGGAGCGATGAAGAACCTCCCAAGTCTTGCGAACTCGGGGTTTCCATTTCGCGGTGGGGTGGAAACCACTTGCCTGGTCTGCCTCTGGAACTTGGGGTTTCCATGCCTCGTTGCGACGGGAGCCGTCCAAGTGCGGGGAAAGCGGGGTTTCCCCACCCCACCGTGATGACAGCTGCCCAAGTGCGCACGAAATCTAGGGTTTCCATGTCCCATCGCGCCGGAAACCTCTGCCACGTACGCGGGGGGGCGGGTGTCAGGTATTCGAGTCGGGAGCGCCCGAGAGAGTCGAGTGACCGAACCCGTAGTACGGGCGCTCGATTTCGGCTATATGCGACTCGGGCGAGCGTTCGGTTATATGCGAAGTCTTGGCACGGCGTTCGCTTATGCGCGACGGTGATGGGTGCACTCATAGCGGGCGCGCCGTGTTGGGCATGGTGCACGCCCCTTGATACCTGCACGATGGGCGAGTCACCGACAGAAGGCGCGTGGGCGACCCTTGTCGGGTGCCCGGATGAAAGGGGCGACCATGTGCGGACGAGTTAGGACGCAGGCGGGTGTGCGACATGCGGCGACGGGTGTAATCGGCGAGGTGTTGGAGCCGACCCATGGGTGCGATGGTGCACACGAAGGGACGCAGCGGTTCGTTGGAATGGGGTGTGTCGAGGTTATGTGGCAGGTCAGCCGGGCATGCATGTTGATGGAGCCGACCCTTGTTATCCCTAAGAGGCACGGCCCTTGGGCGAAAGGATGCGTATAAGTAAGGAGGATGGCGTTCGACGAAGGTACATCGAACTCAGACTTCCACATCACAGAACAAGTGTGAAGGAAGGAGTTGGGCGGAAACGGAAGGAAGAGAAGGACGCGGGTAAGAGGGCCGCACCGGCGGGCAGATTACAGAAGGCGGGTCAGACTTGGTAGCGCGGACAGGCAGAGCGGGGCGGGTTACCGTCCGGGCAGGCAGGCCGCACTGCATGCGGGCCACGCGCCCTTGCTATGGACCGCACCGACGGGCATAGTTTGGGCGCCGCGGAACGGAAAGTCAGGTGGACAGGTTCGCAGTTCAGGTGTGGAGTTGTGTCATGCAGGGGCGCGGGCAGTGCAGCACGACCACACGACACGAGGTTGAGTATCTGGGATATATTATTGATGAATGGTGGGTGCATGTGGATATAGCCAAGATCCAATTCGTTCGGGATTAGCCAACCCCAAACACTCTAAGAGAGCTCTGCAACTCTCTGGGTCTTGCCAACATCTACCGTAGGTTTGTGTTATGAACATGAGACTTTTGATTTTCCACTTCTCTACAAAAGCCACTGAGAATTCAGCAACACATACCAGACACACTTGGAGGGTCAGCAAGTTCCATATTTTCACCTCAAGGATGCAGTGTTATGCCACTTGGGACACCTCTGTGTTCCTTCAAGCGAGCGTTACAAGATGATTTGGGAAGCACACTACAGTTGCGTCGTTGGGCATTTTGAGGTTGAGAAAATAGTGGAAGTACTGCAAAAGTATTTATGGCAAGTTATATTCGCTGCATTGTTAAGAACAATTATTGGAAAATTGATTGAGTGTTGAAAGAATAATTGAAGATAAATTTATGGTAAGTTATTTTCGCTGCATTGTTAAGAACACTTATTGGAAAATTGACTTGAGTGTTGAAGTAGGCGCAGACCGTTTACTCAAGTATTGGCAAAAGGAAAAAGTACGGCGGTGCCCCACCCGCTTATGCGTGGTTGAAATACTACCACTAGGATAGGAGCGTGACATGGGGTCTCCCAGTCCCTCCTCCACAAAAGTCGCCAAATTGCGGGGAACCAGGGGATTCCATGTCCCGCCTTGTCAAAAGCATCCCAAGTGCGGGAAATTTGGGGTTTCCATGTCTCGTCGCGATGGAAATCGCCCCAGGTGCAGCAAACTTGGTGTACATCGAGTCTGCAACCTCACATCAAGAGAAAGGCTCGGTCAGTCAAGAGAATGAAGGTTTCTTCATTGGTAAAGGATCTCGCTAAGGATCAAAGGCTGGAGTCTCTTCTAGAGCTAGTCCACCATGGACTATCAAAAGTTGAAAGAAGGACATAGTGCCGGGGAACGAAGTGCCGAAGAAAGGAAGTGCAGAGAGGATGAAGGAATCGACTTGTGCTGGGAGGATATCATTTTCAAGGGTCTAGGGCTTCGCAATGACCAATAAGAAGCTTCAATAAGAGAAATTTACGAAAGGATTTTCCTCTCTGAGATAGAGAGGTTTTTCCTTGGCAGAGAGCCAACATCTTCTGTTCTTGTTCTTATGTTTTTGGCACCAGTTTGATGAAAGTAAACACACATGCATTAACAAGAAGAGAAGAAGATTAAGATAACGCGATATATTGTAAAGGAGCTTCACAAATTGTTATCAAGTCTAGAAGAATCCTGCTATACCCCTGGATTCTTCAACGCGATATCGGAGCTAAGGTGACACATCAAGGAAAGGGAATCTCAATAACATCCACAAGGTTGAAGCATCAAGCCAAGAAGTCTCAATCACATCGAGGCCAAGAAGGTCAACCATCTATCATTCATCATGGAAGACTAAAAAGCGAGAAGAAACGCCTTGTATAAAGGAACCTACAAGAAGAACAAATCAAAGGGGGACCTACATCAAGCTACACCATCTTGAAAAATGAAAGGAAGTACGAGTCAAGTCATCAAGCAAGTCCATTTGAAGAAAGCAACTTGAACAACATCAAGATCTAAGGAAGGCAAGCCCTCAAGTCGTCAAGAAGAAAGCAATTTCACTACATCTCAAACTCTATCAAGTAAGTAT